>MJUT01012117.1:459679-480375 GCA_002080005.1 Gigantidas platifrons
CATTTTCTACAGTACATTCGTCAATGGCAATGAATATTGTACCCATGTCCTACCTGTAAGCAGCCATTTTCTACAGTACATTCGTCAATGGCAATGAATATTGTACCCATGTCCTACCTGTAAGCAGCCATTTTCTACAGTACATTCGTCAATGGCAATGAATATTGTACCCATGTCCTACCTGTAAGCAGCCATTTTCTACAGTACATTCGTCAATGGTAATGAATATTGTACTCATGTCCTACCTGTAAGCAGCCATTTTCTACAGTACATTCGTCAATGGCGATGAATATTGTACCCATGTCAGGAAACAATATACCATAGTCGTACCAGTATCTATAAAGTGAACAGGTATAATGTTAGAAATAAAACGGTAACCAATAACTACCACACTGTCAGAACAGTTCCAAAATCTAATACAAATGATAAAAACAGAGACAAAAATCAACTGCCCTAACACGTATACATGACAGGATTACCTAGCGAGGTACAGACACTAAAATAAAAATGGCAAGACGGGAGAGTTACGTATTTAGTTGGAAGTGAGGTCGGGCTGTATTAAATTCTATTGTCTATTATTGGTCATATACAA
This sequence comes from Gigantidas platifrons, assembly GCA_002080005.1. Classification (NCBI taxonomy): domain Eukaryota; kingdom Metazoa; phylum Mollusca; class Bivalvia; order Mytilida; family Modiolidae; genus Gigantidas; species Gigantidas platifrons. Next base: position 460,272 of record MJUT01012117.1, read on the forward strand.
ATTATGTACTAAACATATATTGAACAGATGTCACTAGGGGAACAGGAACTTACTGTCCACTTTCCCGGAGTACATGCGTTAATTCCCGGGCCCGGCGCCACAAATCTTGAGAATATACTCAAATAAGGAAATACTCAAATTTGATTGCTTGAGTTCCTTATTTGAGAATATTCTCAGACTTAAATAAATTCTCAAGTTTTGTGGCGCCAGGGCCCAGTGTTAGTTGAGCTCGCATTGCTCAATCATTTGTTTTCTATGTAATATTTAGTTTAAAACAATATTTATTTTATGAAATTTCAACATACAATTATTCCAATATATATACTTAAACAATGTTCAATGGGATTCAGAAACAAGTTATCAAACTTATGTAAATCTGTCTCCCTTATTTAGTGGATGTGTTTTTCTTTTCGTCATTGTTCTTATAGCCATGTATTGTCTCTCCTTTTCCTTTTCTTAGCACTATATATGGCTTTCGGATAATGTCTCTCAATGGAGATGGATGTGACACCACTCATATCTATGTTCGTTTAATTATCCTGGATTCGTCTTTCGATTACCTATCTTTGATGTTGAATTAAAACTTAATTAGTGTAGAATGCACGGTGTGTTTCTGGAATAACCTTCGTTTGATACGCTCAAACGCAGAAAATTGGAAAATTAAATAATTTAAGATAATTTTTGAGAACAGGAAACTCATGATGGGCAAACTAATGTGACATATACCTGAGGGGGGATAACCGTAGTTTTAATAATAATTCCATTGTCTAGGAACTGCACATTTTAATAATAAATATATCTAATAAACCATGTCAGTGCATTTTAAATGATTGATTAATTTTAGTTGTGTCGCTACCATCTCAATCATACAAACTCATTATATTTATAATTAGATGGCCATTAATACAAATGGTCCCAGACGTGTTATAATATTCACATTTGCTTATGATAAATGCTATATTTAGCAAATACCTTATGGCACTAAGGGTCATATGGCAGTTATTGGATCGGTCCGTCATCTCTAAGAAATGATCAGTTTCGTTTCGGTCCATATAATATTATGGGTGTGACCGACCGGGCAATAATCTGTCATATGGCTTTCAGTGCCATGAACTATTTGTTCCATTACCAGCATTTCTTTGCCTTACTGTGGGGTAATAGATGGTATATTGGACCGACTTGGTGACAACGATAAATTGCAGATATACAAATACAATGGAATAAAAAAAAACAATACCACAGTTCTAAATCATAACCTATAGACAAAATAGATACATCTGACACACATATACATAGATGTGTATTTTCCTGGTTTGGTTTAGGTACTTTAATATAGCAGAGTGGCCGGAATAGGCTAGTTGTATGTCCCAAAACATCCCTTGTTAGAGAAATGATGCGGTTATGCGTGTGTTTTCCATATTTGAATAATTGAGATAATTTTCTATTAAAAAGAAGATTGACATGAGCTCATTATCTTACGTTTATAATATGTAGTAAATGGAGACCTACCCATAATCCTGATGCCAATGAAATCCTGCTCCATTCTTTGGCCATTTCATTGTAAATTTAGAATGATATATGTACACTTCTCCACCAAGACACTACAAGAAATGTGTATCCTTAAAGTTAGCACATCAACATATAATAAGAAAACACAAATAAAATTTGTTCACGCCATGATATAGCTGAAATACTGCTAAAGTTGGCGTTCAACACCAATCAACCAATCAAAATCAAATTTCAACCAACTCAATTGAGCTCCTATTGTCTATGACACATGCAAAGTGGTTATTTATCAGAATGTTTTATGCAAAAATGGTGGCGATGTAAAGGGCCAATGGGAAATGTTTATTCTAACTGGGTTTATGATGTTTTGCCTTTCTACAAGTCATCAGCGATCTCTCCTAACAAACTGTTACAAATCATATCTTTTACGTGTATAGAGAGTGGTGTTCTTCATACACGATACATTCATTTTCGTCCCTTCCTTATAGCGAATTGTGCATGGGTATTTGGTTCGCCCTGCATAACCAGTGTACAAGGAAGCTGTATCTCGCAGCGACAACAATATTTCTATACCTCGGGGTCCCAGTGAGTGTTGTCCACATCTACATATTTGTCTTATTTATTTGCTTTAAGCATTTGTCCATTGGGTATGTACTTGCATTGTGCCCATCCAATACAATAGTGGATGGATCCGAAATTACTGAACAGAGCACCATGTGATCAGAAATATATTATAAAAGTTTACTAGGAATACACGTAGAGCACATCTCTCCCCCCAAGAACCATATAGCTTCAATATTAGTCCACATAGACGATCCAATACATTGACTAATATAATATTATGACCCGATCGAAAATAAATGTTAGAGAAACCCGAAATGGCCATCTAGAATAGAAACAATCCAGAGACATAGTCAACATTGGACACAAAACAAAAACAAACAATACAAAAAACGCAACACTGAAAACTAAAAAGACTACCAAAATGAACCCCCCCCCCCCCAAAAAAACAAGGGTGAATCCAGGTGCGTACACGACACCGACCGTTTTACTTAAAGTCAAATCCGTGTTGTGGGTTAGGAATGTGGTGTTAAACGCCACTTTCAACAATATTTCATTGATATCGTGGCGGTCATTTTTATTGGTGTAGGTAACTGGAGTACCCGGAAATAACTAAAAACCTGCCGCAAGTCACTGACAAACTTGTCAAACCCGGTAATAGACTTGGCGGTCTCAGAGCACAAAACAATCTACGATTACGAGGAAAGAATCGTTGGGATTTCGGAATTCATATTTCGTAACGATCAACCAGCTGATGATGACGAACGTAGAATTGTGTAGGGATGAATTGAACATCGGAGCAACGCGGCCTTTGTCACTTGTCACAAGGTTTTTTGTAGAGTTAAACAGTGCTAAAAACATATTCAAAATCAACGTTTAAAACATGAATTTCTGCTGCAAGTCCTTTTTGACAATTGTAAAACGATCGGTGTCACTGGTGCAGTAGGAACTGCTTATACGCCAGGAGCAACTAAATTCACCCCTAAGTTTTTTCTTGTAAAGTGTTGCCCAATCTCCAGTTTTATGTGTAGCGATTCGTAGATCATTGTTTTTCTTTTTGTCCTCTTTTCATCTGGCCATTGTATTGTATGTTCTTTTGAAAATTACAGCTTCTGATGACCCCTTTGGTATCTTCAATGAAAATAATACCAGACAGAGGTTGCTAGTGTAAATAATCCAAGATCATAATGTGTGCATGTATCGCACATCGTGTTATGAATGGAATGTTTATTAACATTTTCTGTTGTATATTTCCATTGAAAATTGTAATCTATAGTTGTCACATTTAAAAAGGCACAATGATAAGTCTAACGATACCAAAGAGGCAATCATCAATCGAAGAAGAGTATTTCATTGATTTTACTAAACCTAAAGTAAAAACAATATAACAATTCCAAGGCCAATCAATGAAATGTCAATTAATCATATAAGTCAAGGTTACTGTATACTGATATGAGCGTGTTGATCATTGATGGCTAAGTAAGAAAGGATATAGGTGTAAATCAACATGACATACTATCTCCCATTGTACCTAGACACACATTAAAATAAAGTAACAACACGTTTAATTCTTTTCTTCATTCACGGTCGCATCAGAATCGCCAGCATTTATGATGTATTATATAATAATGATGATCTGTTTGACAAGCACTCCTGGTAGCCAAGTACAACGCAACAGTGTTTTGTACAAATTACCAGAGAAGGAAATACATTTTCTATTCAATCAATCCATCCACCATCGCGGATATCCTCAACGGTATTATGCGAGTATTATATAACCGACACATTTGGTACCTCGGAAAATGTAATTGTAGAAATTCTATATTTCAATATTTCATATTTAATTTTGTTTTATAGTTCATTATTATTTCCAATTTTACACTAAGTGTTACATTTGTTTTACATGTCAAAATAATCTCTTTATGTGTATAAATAATTAATGCAGTTTATCCCCCACGTTTCTCAAAATTGTGTCTCAAAGATCAGAGGAAAATTTATTCAATTAACACTTATTGTTTATCTGTCACAACTGGACTTTCAAGCTTTTAATAAATTATAATTTAGTTAATCTTCGATATAAGAACTCCAAACTATAACGCAAATTGTTATATAAACCGCCATTAGGCATATTTATCATTAATCCTGTCTATCAGTCATTTTTAATTACTGTGTTTGATTTTTGTATTATTGTTATTATTGCGATCTTCAGTTTTGTTGTTGACCGTTGAAATATACGGCTGTAAATAAAATATGGAAAACTTCTAGCGATTTCGAATCTTTGTTACGACAAATAGCTAGTTCCCCAGAAATACGTTCGTGTGATATCGGGTAGCAAAAGCTCCGGTCATAATTATAATGATTACAATCTAATTGAAGTTAAATGTGTGTTGTTTGAAGATACAAAAGGGGTAATCAGAATCGAAGAAGAACAGACAACATAATGGCCAAAAGAAAAGGGACAAACACAGATCTACAAAACATACACATAAAACTAAAGATGGAGTGACATGAACCCCACTAAAAACTGGGGGTGAACTCGGGTATATTTTCTTTTCTTTAGCAATACTCTACAATCTAATGACATTCCGTATGTGGTTACGTTGGGGATCATACAGTGAAATCTGTCTCAACTGAACCTCCTTGGGACCAACTGTTGTGTTCGGAATAGACAGTAGTTTGATTTTTTTCAAGTTAAATTCAGAGCAACTTACTACATTGGGACATTATTCAAACCTTAAACATGATTTCGGTTTATTGGTCTTTCAGCTTAAACAGGTTTCAAGCGACTAATCAACAACGAGTATGCAAATGCATTAGGCATCAAAAGTAATGCACACCAAGAGATGTTGTCCGATTGGTCAGTATATTAAAATTCCTTGCATATGATTGGACAGTCAACGATGAATGAAAGGTTACATGACATGACCCCGCACGGGATGTAGTTAGATGTTAGTACATTGACAGGGAGGAAATAGATGCAAAAGCCACCTAATTTCAATTATATTGTAGTAATTATAGACTAATACTATTAAATAATTAAAATATTATCTTATAATGATTTTCTGTGTGTATTGAATAACATTTCCGTCATCAGATTACTATATAAGATATCAAGGAGCTGGAAGTATTATTTTGAAACATTCTAATTAATAAAAATATGTATTGTAGTAGTATAATTGACTGTTCTTCTACATGTTAGGATCAGCGACCTTAATCTATTTTTATAATTCACATTGTCATCGTTTATTTTTTACGAATACAATTAGGAAATTTTGAAATTATAAAAATATCCATTTTATTTATCAGAACATTATATCTTACAAAACAAACGTTAGATAATACTGAAGGGGCAATCAAAAATGGACATTCCAGAGAAACTAGCAACATTGGGGAGACAAGACGAAGAAAAACAAAGCAGAAACACAACTGTTGGACACCACTATACGCAAGCAAACACAAATAACGGAAAAAGATTATTATTCCCTCGCTTCCATCCGTCCTTACGTTACATCCTTGTGAACACTCTAGAATCAACATTCTTCAATGAATTTTGACTAAACTTGTTACATACTTAGTCCTTAAGAGAATCTGGAACCCTATTGATTTTCAAGGTCAAAGGTCAAGGTCATTGGGTCAAAGTTTTTACCGCGTAACATCCTTGTGAACACTCTAGAATCAACATCCTTCAATGGATTTTTACCAAACTTGGTACATACTTAGTCCTTATTAGAGTCTGGAATCCTATTGATTTTCAAGGTCATAGATCAAAGGGCAAGGTCACATGGTCTAATTTTTACCCTGTACCATCATTGTGAACACTCTAGAATCAACATCTTTCAATGGATTTTGACCAAACGTGGTACATACTTAGTTCTTCAGAAAATCTGGAACTCTATCGATTTTCAAGGTCGTAGATCAAAGGTCAAGGTCACCGAATGAAATTTTTAGGCGAGGGGATACGCCACGCTTTGCGTTGTCCTTGTTTTCATCTATATCAATTCAGCGCAAATTGTCGTATACCTTTTACGTTGCGAATGTTAAGCCCCGTACAGATTGGCAAGAGATGCCATAAAAAAATGGACAATCCAGAGAAACATACAACACCGGGCACACAAGACGAAGACGAAAAACAAAACAACCCACCATAATGCGCAAACAAATACAAATAATGTAAATAAGACATGAGTCCTCATACCAAATATACTTATTTATATAAATATTGGTCACAAGTGTTTGTCCTGTCTATTGTTTTGTTTTGCAGTACATTTTTCTTTTAATGTAAAACTACTTGTGTAATGGTAATAATTATCACAATTGTCTGTTCAAAAATAAAGGAGTTGGAATTGCTTCCCAGACAAGAAAAACTTTAAAATTAAGTTACTAAGATATACTAGTAAAAGGTTAATTTAATGAAGTTGGCATGTGATCATGAATAATTAAAAACTGATTTCCCAGAATTGGCTAATTCTTCTACGGTTAACCAAATAAAGCAACATGTCTGTGTAATTAGAATTCAAACCGCAATTGCTTTTAAATGATACCTCAAATAACGAAAATTCACATATATCCCTATTAGATACAGTCAAACATGCCTTAAAAGGCACCTTAATATAGCACATCCATGTCAATAAAGGGCAGTCTCATCTTCCCCATTAATGAATAATCTTAACCTGTATATAAAGGGCAACTGCTTATAAAAGGCACATTTCCAGGTTCCCTTGAGTGCCCGTTATATACAGGTTTGACTGTATTGACACAACGCATAGTCGCAGAAAGATCGGTTCGCATTATATTGTTTCTAGTAAAAAAAATTACCATTTCAACAAGATTTACTACTTTATCACATCTCGCCATCATGCTGGTGACGTCATTTCCGGCATGGTTCCACGCAATCATCGATGACATATTACCATTGTTGTCCGGAATCTGTAAAAAGGATAGTAGTCAGATATTGTACTCTTGTTATTCATGCTCATGTAACATTTGTATGATAGTTATCATCAGTGGAGCATGACACCAAGATGATCATATGAAGCAGTGTACAACATTGCTCGTCAGAAATTATTTTCCATGAAATTGGTCAAAGAACAAAGACAAGAAAAAGCTACTTATGGACATAAAAACAAAGCACAAACATCTTAAGATAAAACCATAGAATGGATATCAACACACAATTCAAGAAAAGAAAACCACGCATCTTAGATCAAGGTTCAGGTATGGCTAAAAATCCATCTAAGCGTGTTTGTCTAGTGCAAAGCGGACATCATTATTAACATCGAATGTAGCCTGTTCTCGCCATGATATGACTGAAACAATACTCATTTGGCGTTAAACAACGATAACTCACTCTTCTCCTAATCAATATAGCCATTCCATTAAGCATACCTACATTATATTTGTGTTTCTGCATCTCTTCGTTATTTTCCACGATATCAGTTACTCTTTTAAGCACTTCCGGTTCAAAAAGTTTCCTGAAAAATAAATACTACTCCTTTAAGTACATTTTCAAGTATTTCAATCGTTTCAGAAAAGTGACATCTGATGTGAGGTGATACGGAGTAGTTAGATTAATATAGCCTCATTTCACAATTCGAATTCAATATTATTTTCTGAGAGAATTATCAAAAATGGAGAGAGTTGTGATTCTATTTACCGGTATATCCCCACCGCCAGGATCTGGATTTCCATAAGCATATGTTGTGGTTTTCTACCTTTAGTGATACAGATTGGTGGTGAGAGATAGTTGTTCATTGTGATGATATTGGTAGAATTGTTGACCATCATTGGTTTTTTGCATATTGATGTTTCCTACCACACTACTGTTTTCGGTGCATCTGTGTTAATTCTGACAGATGTCCAACTGATGCTACTTGTCTAAAGATTGTTCCTTGCAGGTTACATGTACTTACGTTCATTGGTTACAATGCTAATTAGTAAATAAAAATAGTTTTGTATTTTGGCATTTCATTGGTCATTTTTAATATTGCAGGACTTTGTCTTAGAAAGTCGTGTTAATAAAAACTTACACAAGTTGTGTTATTTGGCTTCCCAGTATTTTGACTCTAAGCGTACCTGGTGAAGGTTATTCCAGAAACGGATCGTGCGCATTAAATTAGATATCTACGTTTTAGTTACCAACCTGGGCTCTTGTCCGTAGGGAGAGGGACATTTCTCCCATTCCCATCTGAAAACTAATTCCAGTTAGTATCCTAAGAGGAGAGGAGCACCCATGCCAACTTGTATGCTTGTACCACAAACTGAACGATTGTGTCTAAATATTGACTTAATCTGCCGGTCTAAGTGTGTCATTACCTTATTAGTATATACCCGAAGTCATCAAATCTCTTCTTCATTTCATCAGTCAGTGTGAAAGATGAGCTGTACTCGTATTCTACGGGAAAAACAACAATATTTAAGATATTTTATTACATGTACAACACACCATAGGTTATTTACATTATAATTATTATTACTAATTGGAGGAAAATCCTGATTTTTTTCCAGTTCTGTATCTTGCACCCGGAAGAGACAGTGTCTCCATGGAAATGATTTTAACATTATAAAGAGAATGAATATTACTAGTCATATTTTGTGCCAATATTCTTATCAAAACAGAAACTACACAATATAGATCTATTATTGACTGATGAATCAAATTTCAATAGAACGATGAGTGTGTAGGCGCGTATTGTTAAGTTCCAATAATTCAGCCATTTTTTAGCTATATCATCTCGAAAACAAGATACATTTCAATGTGATGATGTTGATGTCTACTTTGTAATAGATCATCACCCTTAGTTGGATATTCATAGTTGCTAGCTCACTGAAGCAACAGTCAGTGGATAGACATGTCGCTTAATCCAAATCATTTCAAGTAAATTGTGTAGCTTTCAACTACATGCTTATATACATTTTTGTTTTTTCCCATCATTATATAAATAATTCTCACAAGTTTACAATTTTAATCAGCATGCATATATATTTGTTTGTGATATTCGTATGTTCGTCATAGGAAACAGATTTTAAAAAGAACATTTGCTTGTTTCTGAATACTATTGTACAATTACTGTTGTTCTATTTATATATTGTCAGTTATACCAATAAAATATGCTTATACCAATCCAAACCAACCAGCCATTCCTCTTTGACTAATTAAGGGTGTGTCCTAAGCTGTAAAACAGCAAATACAAAGACAGTCTTTGGTTTGAATCAACCAAGGCTTGAACCCGTGACCTACCATTAATATGATTTGATTTGATTTATTGTGCTTAATGTCACTTTCAGCTATATCATGGCGACCAGTTTTAGAGGTGGAAGAATCTGGAGTACCCGGAGACAACCATCGACCATGGGCAAGCAACTAGTAGACTTTATCACTTGCGGCTGTGAGTCGAGTGCACCCTATTTTTGTAATTTACAAAGCTGGGCGCGAACCCACGCCATATTGGTGATAGGCTTGTATGATTTGTTAGGTAATCCAACTACCTAACTCACTAAGCCACCCGAACCCTTACCATTAATATGAACTACATAAAACATAACACAGAAGACTAAAATAATATGCAGCAAGGACCCCCTAAAGTGAGGAACAACGGAGCTTGCGGAGGGAAGCAGTTGTTGAACAGACATTAGCGGTGTTATTCATATAGACACGTCCGGTAAATGTCTTGTCGGTAATAGAGGGAAGAAATCCTGGTACAAAAACTAAAATAATATCATTTCATTTACAAGCGATTACTTCTTATCATTGGATAGTCAGAAATTTGTTTTCGGACAACGAGAGTTAGAATATTTAATTTTTTTTACCAGAATTTAACATTAGGTTATATGACAAAAGCTCTGAAACAGATTATTTTTTTTCCTCCACAAAAATCAGAATATTTTTTTTCAGCAACATTGGGAATCAGAATATTTTTCTAGGAAAAAACCATACCCTCCCCACCCCTTCAAGTTAAATGGTCGTTCCCTAAAATATAGGATTTTAATTATTTATTCACAGCGGGGTTTAGTAGTTACTATAACAAGTTTCAATTTTGGGGAAATCGCTAGACTTGACACAGATTTTAAAGCTAAGTTCACCAACAGTGGTGTCGACCCAGTTATAGTTAAAAACAAACTACGCAGATACTCATATTAAGTATATTCAGTAGATCCGAGAACATAACATGCTAAATAGCAACAGATGGACGAATAGCATAATGCGATAGTAGAATCAGAGTATCCGTGATTTACCAGAACTTACCGTTCATGATTGTGTGACAGTGGTTTACATGTAGAACGTTATCGTCTAAATTTAACTGATAGAAAACTATGGAACGCCGTTACTGATAATTAATTTGTTATGCATCGAAACGGTTATTCTGTGTGGTAATATTCGTGATGGTAATAATAGCAGATTTTGACTACCCCATGGTTTTCATGTAGAACGTTATCGTCTAAATTTAACTGATAGAAAACTATGGAACGCCGTTACTGATAATTAATTTGTTATACATCGAAACGGTTATTCTGTGTGGTAATAATAGAAGATTTTGACTACCCCATGGTTTTCTTGCTCCAAAACACTTTTAAATTATTTGGCTTTACAATCTTTTAACTTTCAGCGTTGTTACATACACATTAATATGGACTAAAATTGATATCTACATTTTTGTTAGATATATATTTTATAACAATGATATATTAGAAGGCAATATTAGAATTACTAATATAATGTAGTGATTATTGTAATATGAAGAGTTGAAGGCACCAAAGGGAGGTAATCAGAAACCGTATATCGGAGAAGAACAGACAACACAATGATCAAAAGAAAAAGTACAAAAGGACAAACAACGATCTACAAAACATACATATAGAACTAAAGATCCAGTAACACGAACCCAACTAAAAACCGGGGGTGAACTCATGTGATCCAGAAGGGTGAGAAGTTCCTACTCCACCAGTGACACCCGTCATGTTAATCCAATTACAAACCAATCTGGTGTTTCCGATAATATATTTGTTGCGATTTTAGTAACACACATGGTGTGACTTTTAATCTTTTTTGTAGTACAATCTTGTATGTACATGTATGTGGTACATAGGCTGATATACATGTCTCTTCCGATGTTAGGTGATAGTGGCCAAAACTCTTTTTCCTACAATTTGTCGATTGGATTTTGGAACTGTTCCAGCAGTTTGTGTGTTTTTATATATAATTATCGGAATATCAGTTACGAAAAATACTGTCAATAGACCAAGCCGGTGATTTGAAATACGAGGACTAAATCACAAAAAAACATGAAAAACAAAAATAGAATAAAAAAAAAAGTAGCACATTGTAGGAACAGTGCCAAAATCTAATTATAGAACAATTGTAGAAATAGACATGTACGTGAAAGTTCACTTTCCTGCTTTGGTGCAGGCATTTCAATGAAGGTGGCGGGCTTAAGCAAACTACGTTTGTGTGCCCAAGTCATATATTAGGTGATGTAATGTCAATAGGAGAATTATGGAAATTGATTAAATAACACAAGATATCATTTATAAAGTCGCCCATTCTGAATTTTCATCTTTGTATTTTTAAAATTGCACTAAAATGGTGAAGAACAGGGAGTTCGTAAAAAAATTAATCGGAACTGAATTTCTGATATTTTACGGACAATGTCATTAACATAAACTCTTTTATTGATAAAGCTACCCTACATATCAAACATTACATGAGACAGTCACGGTGTTCCATCATCTACTTATGATAACTCTTATTATCTGATGTTTACATATGTATATATATATATACAAATAAAAATATAGATATCAGATTTAGTGCACACGACACTTTTCTGGAATAACCTTCATCAGGTACGCTCAAAATAGAAAGATTAGAAACCCAAATAATTTAAAGATATGTACATTGTCCAAGAATATATTTATTAATATACTAGGGGCCCGAGTGCTCAGTGAGTTAGGTCGTTGTAGGGCCCGGGTGCTCAGTGAGTTAGATCGTTGTAGGACCCGGGTGCTCAGTGAGTTAGGTCGTTGGATCTAACAGCTCATACAAGCCTATTACCAATACGGCATGGGTTCGCTCCAGCTTTGTAAATTACAAAAAGGGTGCATTCGACTCGCAGCTGCAAGTGATAAAGTTTACCAGTTGCTTGCCCAGGATCGGTGGTTCTCTCCGGGTACTCCGGCTTCCTCCACCACTAAAACTGGTCGCCATGATTTAGCTCAAATATTGCTGAAAGTGGCGTTCAGACACCAAAAAATCAATCAATCAATCAATCAATTAATATACTACTCTATTTATAAATATAAAATTTTTCTCCATATATAGACCAATGGCGATATAAATATAAACATGGGGAATTGGTGACAAACCCACAAAGGTATCTTGCATCTCACCGGGTGATGAGTAGGTGAAGCTCTCTCAATGGGGGAGTTGTCAGGTTATTATACCGAAAGTCTGACCATTGACCCGATTTTGGAGACTGCAACTGTCCTTGCACGTTAATAATTGCTTTTGTAGATTTCGAATACTGTAGCCGAAACTTGAAGAAAAGGCAAAATGTTTCGTCCTTAAACAACTGGCCATACTTTTCCAGTAGCAGTTAAAATCGCTTCCCTTGTCGTACTCCTTTTTCGTTAATTTTTGTTTTTGTTTTTTGTTTTTTGTATATTACTAAACTTGTTCTCATCCTACATATGCAGGAATTATTTGCTGCTTAACATAAACGGCAACAAACAAAGAACATCATGTATGTTGAGTTGTAACATGTAGCATTCCCGTATAAATACTGGTTGTTATAGGAAAACTGTCTATTTCATTATCATACTTTTGTTGATTAATTGTTTTTTTCCAGTTTGAACTTTTTTTTATTGTTGTTTCATCTTTATAGTTTTATTTCATGTTTACTTCATATTGTCTTCATTTAGCTTTATTTATGTCTTCATTAACGACTATTTGTTTTTTGTTTGCTTTCCTTTCATGATTATAATGTGTCATAAGCTTCCTGAATTTCCTGTAATATTTATATATTGTATGTTACCTTGTCACCTTTCTTTAAAAATATGTTTGTACGGATATTTCGTGTATTTTACCTAATTACATTTGAAAATCAGATGAAACTGTAGTGTTGCTTCTATAATTTTCTCAGACATTATTGTCCTTACGACATATTTCCATAGCAACAATCACGTGCAGACTATTTGTACACTGAAGTTGTTAATTTTTGTATGTGATGACATATTCTAATGATCAGTTATTATCGAATTTTTAATTACCGAACAGCTCATACAAGCCTATCACCAATACGGTGTGGGTTCGCACCAGGCTTTGTAAATTACAAAAAAGGGTGTACTCGACTCGCAGCCGCGAGTGATAAAGTTTATCAGTTGCTCGCCAAGAGTCGGTGGTTCTCTCCGGCTTCTTCCGCCACTAAAACTAGTCGCCATGATATAGCTGAAATATTGCTGAATTTTTGTGCAAATGACGATGTAGTAGTTAGATGGGGTCAAATGTAAAAAAAAATACCACTGTCGAAACAATGGCAAAAGCCAATAGAAAATTCATAAAAACAAAGGCAACATCGATAGACCTAGCACTGTTAGTGCACTTTATAATTGATATTTAGACATGAAAATTACATTCCTTTTGTATCCATTGCATCAAAACTATTAGATAGATATATTTCAAAACTAAATTTTAATTAAACTTCATCGGTGGTGTAACGGTTAGCGTACTTGCATCGAGTGCGGGAGACCATGAGTTCGAACCCCCGTCGGATGAAACCGGCATTGAGGAGAACTAACAAACACTGGGTGGCTCGAAACAAGGATAATATGTCCAAGTGGAGTGACATGTTTACCCGCGGACTGTTGTTTAAAAGAGCTAACAAGTTGTTCCAGCTGTGATATTGCTGAATAATAGTTAACAACAATCACTGACTCTTTTAGGTTACTTTACCATCACTAACCACAGCATTTCAATACAGTTACCTATGCACACAACATAATAATGTGGTTTGTGATTTGAAGAGAACAGACAACATCATCTAGCATCCAAGCAGAGTTGCTGAGTTCATCCTGTTTTCAGTGGGGTTCGTGTTGCTACATCTAGTGTTCAGTGTAGTATTTGTCGAACAGTTTTGTCTTTTCGTCCTTTTCCGTTTTCGTCCTTTTCCGTATTTGTTGAACATTTTTGTCTTTTCGTTTTGGCAATTGTATTGTCTGCCAATTACTTGCTACAAGTTGGTGGTTTTCGCCGGGTATTCCGGTATCCACCACCAACAAAACTGACCACCACGATATTGTTGAAAGTAGCATTAAACACCATAGCCCGACCTTAACCCCATTGTCTGTTCGGTGTACGACTGCTTATTACCCTTGTGGCATCTTCAGAACTTTTCGTTGTAGATTGTTTGCATGGCTACAGGTCGTACATGGCAGACCTATTATACCATTACTGTTAATACGTCATAACTCGTTGAACACTGATCAACATGATCATATCAGTGCAAATTGACTTCACTTACGGGATTAACTGACACATTATTGATTAACCCTGGAATTGTTATCTCCTGTTTACTGTATGATGAGAAAAAAAAATCAATTGAAGTATATTGGGTTTTTTTCTGCTTTTACGTAAATAAATGGTTGATAATTCTGTTATTAAGTATTTAACACATTTGATAGTATTATAATCATCTTAATCGTTGATAATTTGTGTGCCTTATATCACACAGGTTGTTTGATGGTTACTGGTTTACTGATAGATAATTATATATTTTATAATGTCAAGATGAAAGTCCTCAGATTAAAATGTTTCTTCTTCTTCCATTAAAGTGCAGGGCTGCAGCAACAGCATCTTCACACTGAGTTTCAGTGGTGATGACCTTGAATTTTGAGATGAAACAAATTTTACCTCGTTGATAAATGGATATTTCAAAGATATAAGGATAACACAAGAACGATAACTCCAGAATGTAAATGCAAAATGTCTAACAATAATATTACATAGCCTTTTAATTCTATGCATTCAGTATGTTGGGGTACCATATTTGTCGAGTGCGGAGGACACCTTTTACGTTTGTGATTTTTCTTTCGGGCATTGTCTGTCCTTCCTTCCTTCTTCGATTGGCTATAGGGGTCGCTGTGATCGCACGATGGTATGGTAGTTGGATTAACAACTACCTATGTAATTAGTGTCCATCACCACTAACGTTGTGAGTTGGAATCCCGCTCAGGCGATGTGTACTCGATACAACATTATGTGATAAAGTTTGCTAGTGACTTGCGGCATGCCGGTGGTTTTTCTCCGGTTTCCTCCACCAATATACTGACCGCCATGATATACCTGAAATATTGTTGAAAGTGGCGTTAAGCAACAGAACCCTTAAATTTATCGCTTCTGATATTCAAACCTTTCTTACAAAAAATCATCGATATCCCCATGGTTGCAAGAAGAGTTTGCAGATACCAAAGGGGTAATCAGAATCTTGTAATCGAAGAAAACTTGTGCTCTACTCCTTGTCGATGTTTTCCTGTACTCATGTGAGGTAGAATGTATGCAAATGTTATCAACGACAAGAAGGAATAACAGAAGTAAAGCGTTTAATCTGAAATTCATGTTAATTGATGGTGCTATGTCAGTTAATAATCCAAACTGTGTTAATTGTATTCCATTAATATAACCTCCTCCTCCACAAATCCCCCTTAAGATAAACGAAACAGAAACACTTTCATCTGCCTCGTTTCTTGACATTTACCTCAATTTTGACAACAATGGAATTGATTGATTTTTAGTGTTTAACGCCACTTTTAGCAATATTGCAGCTATATCATGGCGACCAGTTTTTAGTGGTGGAAGAAGCCGGAGTACCCGGAGAGAACCACCGACTATGGTCAAGCAACTGGTAAGCTTTATCACTTGCGGCTGCGAGTCGAGTGCACCCTTTTGTGTAATTTACAAAACCGGGCGCGAACCCACGTCGTATTGGTGATAGGCTTGTATGAGCTGTTAGGTAATCCAATGTAGATCAAAGGACAGGCAATACAATGGACAACATACACAGAACATTGAACATTGGAAGAAGAATTGAACCCCTAGCTCCGGAAGGGTCGGTAGTTCCTGCCCCACTAATGGCACCTGTCGTGATATCCTTGCTCAGACCAAAAAACACCCTGTCGAGTGCTTGTAAGAGGAATTTCACACTATCAAGACAACTGTGACCACACATGTTTAAAGGGAAACAACTCAAACATATTTGATGAAAAAAGCACACCATTCTAGAATTGTATGTATCAATAGGAAAGAGGTTTGTGATTGTTGTTCAACGCCATGTGACCAATTAATCAGCTATATCACGGTGGGAACAAGTTACATTGTTATCATGTGTCCGCTTGTACTACACCAACACGCTTAGCTGGAGTTAGTGCTGGCTCACTAAATCATTCAGTGCCTGATTTATAATTGTGCTTAGGTGTGATTAACCACAGGGTCCCGTTAGCCGGGAGGGGGGGGCATCTTCCTGCCAACATTTTTTTTAACGATGGATTTTTGCTGATGTGGTGCAATTTTAATATTTTAACTATTCTTAAATTTTCTGACCATGTATGCCCGACTGCCTGTGTAGGCCTACCGAGTCTCCCTCTTCCAGGTCCCAAGTAAGGGGCCTCATAACTTAAGTAGCACAGGGCCTAATTTGTCCTAAATCCGGCACTGAAAACATTTCGCTCCACACACATTATTCTGATTTCAAACCAAGCAGTCTTTCCTCTTATTCCTTAGTGCTGCGTTCTGAGCGGAAAAACCAAAAATTCCAACCGGAACTCGAACCCACGATCTACCAGACTCGAGACGAGTCGTTAGCCATGACAGCATAGATGCTGTAGTATGCAATGACATTAGTGAGACGGATATAATACAATCTGATTAAATATTAACTGACCTCTGCTACAAGACCGAAGTCCGAGAGGGAACGGAGTCATACTCCGAGACCTTCGATCCAGATGACCCAACACCACCCTATCGTTATCCTACATACGACACGGACCCACACATTGGTGACCGACAACCGACGCCGACACAACAACGACAGGTTCGTTCTAAACGGAAAAACAGAAGAAAACAGAGCACTAATCACATTACATACCCATTATGTTCATCAGGAAAATGAATTAACATTAGATGTCAATATGTGTATGGATATAATTCAGAATATAATCACATCCATTTTAACTTTTAGCAAGCATAGACAAGGGAATATTTCAGAATAATAGAATTCAACGGTTATATTGCGGTTTTGAACAGGTTTTATAAATTGAGTTGTCTTTCTTAATACGGATTAATCAATCTGAATGTCTACAAAAGATTTGTAGAGTTATCTTTCTTGAACTGTTTATGACATAACTGATCTTTTTCGTGAAGTATAGTTTACTTACGCATTTCTGAAACAAACTTGTAGGCCCCTGAAACTAGTTAAAACCCGGCACTGTTTTATTGAAGTGCATGTACTAAATCAGGTAAATATGTGGTCAGGTATCTGTGTATTAGGGTTGTCGATTTACCCTCTTTTTACGATCGTTCTAATTGATTTTTGGAAGTGTTCTTTCAGGCTGGTATTTTTGTTTTTGAGTTTTTGTTTTTGATGTTATTTCATCAAGTACACACTAGAAGTTCATCGGTCTTTACAATTATTTTAATGACAATAAAAGACAATGAGTAATTTAACAGTAGCTAGTTTGACTAGTCAGCGGTTGAGACACAAATACAAATGTGATGGCTTTATCAATTTTAAATAATAAAATGAAAAAAAAAAAAATATATCACACAGTTCCAAAATTCAATAGAAAAATCAACAAAACTGTAGGTATTGTTAATTTAGCTGACTGAAACATGTGTTGCTCCTTCATTTTCGCCATAGAAACCCTACCGATGATTAAGGAAAACTTACTTGACATACTAGGCTTTGACCTTCAAATGTGTACATTTTTAATGAAAGTAAAACATTATATACTAAATGGAGCTTCGACTTTTGGAGTGTTAAGTGTAACAAGCAGTTGAATAAAAAAAAAATATCATGTTGTTAAATAAAAAGGGTTTTGATCTTTTCAATGTTTTATCAGTAATTTAATGACGCAGTGCACCGCTAATGTTGACGTAGTTTCTCAGAAAGCCAAACCAAAGGGCATAAACAGGATAGCCAAAATGATCTAAGGTTACCCATACATGACAGAGATTGACATTAGCTTGAATAACTGCTTCACTAGTGGGTTTTCGGTTTTTGGAATATAATAATTACTTGACGTCGTCATGGAGGCACGTGCAAGTTCGGGTTTGAGTTTCATTGGGATGTGAAACATCTCTTTTATAATCATGTGACGACTTCATAACCAATCCCATTGCAACATTTCAATGAAAAACGGAAGTAATGTAATTATTCAAAAATAAAATAAGATAATAAAATTTTAGACTGTCAATAAGGGCCGGTTAAGAACTAAACTTTACGATAGAAGTGATGATTTGTGAGCTTTCCATTTATACGAAGCAACTACATATGAAGTATGTATCTCTCAATTGATCCGATATTCCAGAGCTTGTGGTTCCTATTATGTTATCCTTGATAGAAGGTTATGTTAACAAGGAAGCTACTTAACCAAGGGTTCCTTGTGGTTATGCTTAAGCATTCACTTCGAAGTTTTACGGTCGCCACCATGTCTTGGTTTACCGTTACGGAGTATCTGTGTCACAAATGACCACGGATATGTTCTGTGTGTCGTACATTGTATTTACAATCATGTTCTGTCCTCATTCGTGACTTATCACCAGGTTTGTAACAAGAGTAACCCGACAGGTGCCACATGTGGAGCAGGAGCTGCTTACCCTTCCGGAACACCTGCACCGTTTATATCGCTAAAAATAGAATGCATGCTAACCAACTGAATACGAAAGACTTGAAGAAGACCAAAGGGATATCTAGATTCCGTAAATTGAAAATTACACAATACAATAGGCAAAAGTCAATGTTCCACAGAACACTACACAGAAAACTAAAGATTAATTAGCAAAATAAAGCCCGCTGAAAAGGGCGTGTTAGTTGTTCCAGTCGAATCTATTATACAACGGAGGTAAATGCATGATTCTTGAAGGGAGAATGTCATGCTCTTTGCACGTAAGAAGCAACACACAGCAGCCTTGATCGAGTAAGTTTGTAAGGAGTGGTGGTTGATGTCTCGTTGCAAGGCAAAATATTCCACCACTTTCCATTATATCCACTTGTGGCAATCTAGACTTCCGCCAGTAGACCAATATCTGTGCCACATTTTTTGCCTTTACTTATTGCACTTATTAAAGATGCCGATGAAAGGTAAATAGTTCCTTTATCACTAGCGGCACACGTCGTATGACCGTTGTATGTCCTTTTTAGTTTGTCCTTCGCATTAAGGCTTCTGATAATCACTTTGGTATCTCCAATGTTTTTTGACACCAGCATACTCCCTCAACGTCGTTCCGGAGATATAACATTTATTATAAATTTCAAATTGATCACGTAGATTATATTGCTTAAATGTTCTACACAGCTAAATGTATGACCACGTATTTGACATTTTCATGTTTTCGTCAATAATCTAATGAGGCCAAAGATAGGCAATGTTGACTTATTATTGTAAAAGATCAAAGACACAAAATGAAATGGCAAAAAGAGGAGAGAAAAAAGAACAAACAATGGTCAACAAAACGCTACACAGAAAACTAACGAATAAACAAGAACTCCAAATAAACCAGAGGCATACACATGTGACCGAAAAGCAATAAGCAGCTCCTGGTGTCACTAATGACACCCTTAGTGTTACCGCCGTTAAACGACACATCTGATGCAGAAATCGTGTTAGACACCAGGGGTGCGTTCAACATCGTAGCTGCTAGGTTAAGCTACGTAGAAAAACCCTATTGAACGGAAAGCTAGCCTAGCCGCTACGTAGCTCTAGCTAGCTTAAAAAAAATATGCTAGCTTTTGAATCCAAGATGGCGGCAAAAACTAAATTTAATTTCGTAAGG
>MJUT01012117.1:485999-498837 GCA_002080005.1 Gigantidas platifrons
ACGATGTTGGGAAGAATCAGATACATGTTATTTATTCAACTAACATGATCCGGACCTGTGACGTCACATGAATAGGTTTCATGGCCGCTTACACTAAGACAGGAAATTCCAAATATTCACATTTGTAATTGGGTATATTAATGTTAATAAAGGTGCTTTTTTTTTTAAATAATAAGTTATTTATGAATAAAAAGTTATAATGAATTGAATTAAAACAACTGTTCAACTGACTGGAGTATTTCTTTAAGTGAAAATAAATATTTAATGTTAACCATAACCAATATATGCAAAAGTTTAAACAAACTAGCCAGACCTTAGTGGTATATTTCAATTTGGCTGTCAACGATTAGCATATAAATCCCAGGAGTACGATTTGTGGTAGAGCAGTCATTATAATGTATAACTTCATTAACAGACAACATATTGATTGATAACTTAAAGGGATACTAAAGCTCGTTTTAACATATATTTTTTCAACTCGTGACGAAGGTTGTTTCTTTTCAATTTAATTGTAAAAACAATCCAAAAATATTTTGTACGCCCATATAATCCCTAATATCGTTAAAATATCACTTAAAAGGGTCGAAATGAATTTTTGTCTAGGAAGCAAAAATTTCAATCATTGGAAAAACCCAGAGAAAACCGAATGACATGACAGAAATATCAACGAATCATGTCACTTTTACAAAGATTCATTGATAAAAACCGGGATAAGTTATCATAAATATCATTTATTGAACCAATTCCAAGTTTTCATGAGATAAAAAAAANCATTGATAAAAACCGGGATAAGTTATCATAAATATCATTTATTGAACCAATTCCAAGTTTTCATGAGATAAAAAATATATACCAAGATGAGCTTTAGTATTCCTTTAAAGTCAATAAAAAAAAAATAAAAAAAATACCACACTGTCGGAATAGTTCCAAAATCCATTACTAACATCGTAGAAAACAGCAAAATTGATACCCATAACCCGCAAATACATGACCGCTAGCTTTCCTGGATTGGTACATGCACTTCAGTAAAAAGTGGCGGAGTTAAGCTAGTTGTATGGACACAACCTTTATGGGTCAAGTGATACGCAGTACACCTATGTTGATGACAAGCTTTGGTGCAATAAGTAAAGGCAAAAAATGTGGTACAGATATTGGTCTACTGGCGGAAGTCTAGATTGCCACAAGTAGATATAATGGAAAGTGTCGGAATATTTTGCCTTGCAACGAGACATCAACCACCATTCCTGACAAACTTACTCGATCAAGGCTATTGTGTGTTGTTTCTTACGTGCAAGGAGCGTCACATTCTCACTTCAAGAATCATGCATTTACCTTCCGTTGTATAATAGATTCGACTGAAATAACTAACACACCTTTTTTAGGGGGGTATACGATCGTTTTCACCCAGAGAATTGGGGCATAAAATACAAATTACACATTTCTCTGTCTGTTCCAAGCAGAATCTTGATTTTCCAACACTTCTTATGTCCTGCTTTGTTTTTATATTCAATGATTTGAGAGCTGGTTGTTTGCTTAGTGATATTTGTGGAATTGGTGACCATCACTGTTTCATAACATCTACATTGTCTTCTTTAGGGTGGTCCACAATCATCCCATTAATTAACAACGCACGGTTCTACACGTCACTAAGCCGATCAATATCGCTGTTGCTATCTACATTGTCTTCTTTGGGGTGGTCCACAATCATCCCATTAATTAACAACGCACGGTTTTACACGTCACTAAGCCGATCAATATAGCTGTTGCTAATTATAGTTAATAAGACCAAGTTATTTCTTTCATGAAAGCATCATTTCACTAATTTAATGGGATAATGACCGACGTAGATACAAATACCTATCTTATTTTGTAAAAAAAAAAAAAAATACACTCTGATTCTACCAACATGTTTTCTAAAACTGATATCATCAACATGCTCGAGTTTTGATTGTCAACATATTTGTTACCTTTGATTTCAACAGACAGTCGGCATATACCTATGGATACAACCTGTGCTCCTGTTCTCGCCGACTTGTTCCTTTATTCGTATGATGCAGATTTCATACAGGGGCTTCTCAAGAAAAACGAAAAGAAGCTAGCCCGATCCTTTCATTTCACGTTTCGCTATATAGATGATGTCCTTTCACTAAATAATTCTAGGTTTGGTTATTTCGTTGATCGCATCTACCCCATTGCGCTTGAAATAAAGGATACCACAGATACAGATAGGTATGTTTCATACCTTGAACTACACCTCGATATTGACAGTGAGGCGCCGTTAAGAACGAAACTTTACGACAAAAGAAATGGGTATTCAATTTTCCCATGTGAACTTTCAATTTATATGTAGCAACATTCCAACAGCACCTGCACATGGAATATATATCTCTCAGTTGATACAATATTCCAGAGCTTGTGGTTCCTATCAGGATTTCTTTGTTAGCAGCAACCCTTTATCAAGTCGTCACTTCCGAAGTTTTACGGTCGCCAAAATGAATTGGTTGACCGTTATGGAATATATGTGCCACTAATGACCACGAATATATTCCACTTGTCGCAAACACTTCTCGGTCCTTTCCTCCATTCAGGATTTATCACCGGGTTTGTAACTAGATTAACACGACGGGTGCCACTAGTGCAGCAGGAACTCCTCATTCTTCCGGAGCACCTGTGTTCACCTCCGGTTTCTAATCGGGTTCTTGTTACTCGATCTTTAGTTTTATGTGTATGTTTTGTAGATCGTTGCTTGTCCTTTTGTACTTTTTCTTTTAGTCATTGTGTTTTCTGTTTTTTCTTCGATTTACGAGTGTGCCGGGGGTAGAATAGGCACCTGGTTTCTCCGTCCTGAAAGCACTAGTCCTCTAAAAGTGGCCAACCCCGCGGGAACCCCGGGTATAGAAATGAGACCGAGAGCTTCTTCGGCTAGAAGGGGAGTCCGTCGGTTGTGCGGGATGTATAAATTCACAACCAACCCGTCCTTCGGATAAGACGTAAATAAAACTGAGGTCCCGTGTTGAGAGATTGCCACCCTCTTCGCACGTTAAAGAACCCAGTGTAACAGCTCATTATGCTCACGATGAGTGGTCCATAGGAGACCTGTTCCAATGGCTAAATTCTCCGTCCCTACCCATCACCTTTTCTTGTTTCGAGTCCCGTGGCGTTTAATTTTTTTTGCCCATTGGCCTATCCGTCCTCCGTTTTCAACCTACATATTGAGTTATTGTAAACATGTTCTCGTCCTGAATATAGCTGAAAAATTGCTCGCTGGACGTTAAGCATCAATCAATCGATTTACGGATTCTGATTACCCATTTGATATCTTCAAACTCTTCAGACCAATACAACTTTGTTTTTATTAAATTGTCTGTGCCAACCCATGTAAGTTAGCGGTCGTGTATTAGTGTCTTAGGGCTGTTACTTTTGACTCTTTCTACAATTTTGATATTTGCTTTTGGAATTATTCCGACAGTGTGGTATATTTTGGTTGCTTAGTTCTAATGATCAGGGGGTGGGAAGTCCCAAGAAATCACGGGCAAAATACAGTACGACCCAGTTTCATCGATGCAGAAAAGAATCTCTCTGGAAAGGGCTTCCATCAGATATATGAGCCTACTACGCAATTTGCCCTTTAGACAGAGGGTAAATAGTCCCCCTAGTATTACAAGGTCTTAACTGCCATTTCTTAATTTTCGGATATTGAAAACAATCGTTTTATCGTGACTGCCGCTTACGACCTTACAATGTCAAATATGGAAGTTGGTCGGAAAATTTTGGTTGATTTCTTCATGCAGATACTACCTTTTATATTCTACTTTAGAAAAGTAGCAGATACGACCTTTTTAAAATTTAACTATTTCCAAAGGGATATTACAGGAACCCAGTGTACCATTTTGTAGAGCTTTTGAAGCCGAGTCAAAATATGCAAAAATCTAAAAAGGTCGTATGTACCACTTACGACCTTGTAATACTAGGGGGAAGAATGTTAAACTTGTTCACATCATGAATATTCATGAAATACTAATCAATATTATGCTAAACAACAATCAATAAATGAAAATTGATCAAAAGGAGAAACAAACCTACTTGACAAAAAATGAAAATTTGAGTGCAATGCGTATTAAATAAATCATAAAGCCAGGCACATTAAAACCAAATTAAAATTCCAGGACGAGTACCACATGTTGAGCAGAAACTGCCTACCCTTCCGAAAAACCTGACCCTGCTCTCGGGTATTAGTGAGTTCGCGTTGCTCGATCTATATATTTCGGTGTAATGTTTTGTATATCATTGTTTAAGCTCTTTCTTTCGGTCATTGTATTGTCTGTACTTCTTTGATTTACGGCTTTTGATTAACCCTTTATATCTTCAAACTTTTCTTCTACAGATTATGAGATGACAAACGGGGAACTTCAACAGGAATGAGTTCAATGGGTTTCTTTTTCCAGATAAGACATCTTACTAGTGATAATCACATTTAAACTCCGGACAGTTACCAGTTCCGGTCAACCCCCTCCACAAGGGTGTGCCCGGGTAGAATAGGCACCAGGTTTCTCCGTCCTAGAGGCACTAGTCCTCTAAAAGGGGTCAACCCCGGGGTATAGAAATGGGACCGAGAGCTTCTTCAGCTTGAAGGGGCGACCGTCGGTTGTGCGGGATGTATAAATTGACAACCAACCCGTCCTTCGGATGAGACGTAAATAAAACCGAGGTCCTGTGTTGAGAGATTACCACCCTCTTCGCACGTTAAAGAACCCAGTGTAACAGCTCATGATGAGTGGTCCATAAGAGACCTGTTGTACTGGCAAAAATCTCCGTCCCTCCCCATCACATTTCTTTGTTTCGAGTCCCGTGGCGTTTAAATTATTATTGTCCTGAATATAGCTGAAAAATTGCTCACTGGACGTTAAACATTAATCAATCAACCAGTTCCGGTCCTCGCACTACCCTTCATTGTATCCAGCGGATGAACCGTGTTCGGTAGCGGATACGAGAACTATCCGGAGTTTGAATCACATTCAGACGTGTCAATAGACCAACATATTCCGGGTAAGACTACTAGTTTCCAGCTAATCACCCGTAGCACCAGCAATTGATTATCACTGAAGAAACATGATTCGTCCAGTCATGGTATTGCGTATGTCGTTGGACATCATCATCAATTTTTCAGTATTATTGCTCCTGTGTGGGGTGGGGAATAAGAATAAAATAGGCCATAGTTGAGTCTATCAGAATATATATAGTTATGTCCCCAAAAATTCAAACGCAGGAGTCGTTTCATTTTCAACTTAATCTTGAGGTAGAGGTCCCCTCTCCTGTTTTTCTCTCAATCGGCGACTTTAGACGCTCCTAATAGTACCTAGCAATTCACTCGTTTGGGATTGCCATGGCTGAATATTATAATTGTTGGGAGATTTTAATGTAAGCCAATTAAATCATATGGTGTCGTAAATCGGTTAATTGGACTACGACCTTCACCTTTATATTGACAACATCAATGCATATTATTCCCACATGCACAACATTTAGAGAATTGTTTGTGTGTATTTTTATCGACGTGCCACGTATTTGTTATGATAGATTTAAAATAACATATTTTACTCACACCTTCGGTAAAAAGATTGGTTAAAATTAGAATTTACAGAATTGTTTGTGTGTATTTATATCGACGTGGCACGTATTTAAACAACATATTTTACTATCGCCTTCGGTAAAAATATTGGCTAAATTGTAGGAAGATCGTGCTGACGGATACTATATAAAAACTGTGTTTACTAAAACAATATTTATTGAATAAATTGCATTAGTTATAACAATAGTACATACATAGGGATAAGAAAATAAGTAACGCAGCACTTATATAAATTCTTCTCCCAGATACAAAAAAGAAAAGAAAAATACATATAAGATGGATATGAAACATGCACATTAATAATACACACATTTATTTAAATAAACATATCAAAGTGAAGGGGTGACAATTTGTATAATGAACAATAAAATGTCAAATCTAATATTACACAACAAGTAAAACAAGATTAATTTATATTATATGGTGTAAAACGTTTAGATTTTATTATAAAATCTTGAATTACAAGGAAATTACTTTCATTTTCACAATCTGGGAGGTTAGAGTCACCAAAGAGTAGATTATTAATATTCAAATGACAAGACAGGTTAACAAATAAATCATTTCTTAACCTTTCATAGAGAGAACATTGTAGTAAAAAATGCTCGGACGTTTCTTCCAGTTTACAACTACAGTAGAGATTCAGGGGCGGATCCAGAATTTCAAGTTAGGGGGGGGGCGCACTTAAAAAAAATCGCGCCGAGCGGAGGCAGGCGCGAAAATGTTGGGGGTATTTCGCGTGAAAAATCACGATTTTACGCAAAAAAGTCATATTTTTTCCAATTTTAGGGGGGGGGGCGCGTGCCCCCCCCTCCTTGAATCCGCCCCTGGGATTAGCTTCGATATTTTTCTTATAAAGATGATCTTTAAGCTCACTACTCTCAGTTCGAATTCTAGTATGTAGTAATTGACCAATTCTAGAACCTGCATAGAAGTAAGATGGGACAGGATTTATTGTGTTTTTCAAAAATTATTTCATGGAATTGACTGAAACATTAGTTTTGATATTCGCTGGAAGTTCGTTCCAGAGTCGAACGGTTGAAGGTAAAAAGCTATTATTATAATAAGCTGTACGAGAATGTACATGAACTAGATTAGTATTGTTCCGAGTGCTATATTGATGAGTTTGTCCGAAAGAGGATGGAACTAAATTGGGTAAATATTCGGGAACTGTCTTGTTAACCATTTTGTGAAATAATAAAATCTTATGTTTGTTTCGTCGTTCCTCTAAGGTTTCCCATCCACATTCTTGTAAAAGTATACGTATACTTGTCAATTTTGTAGCTCCAGTTATTATACGTGCGGCTTCATAGTTAATGTGTTCAAGTTTTTCCTTCATATAATTTGGACAGTAATCCCAGATCATATCCGCATATTCTAGAATAGGGAGGACATAACTGAAGTACATATGCTCAAGCGATTTACGGTCTACTTTAAATTTCAGCTTACGAATAATATTTAATCTAGAAGACGCCTTTGTTATAATTTCGTTAATATGTGTGGTCCAAGATCCATCATTAGAAAAAGTGAGACCAATTAAATGTTGAAATAATGCTATTTCAAATAGTCAATCTCCCATTCATCAGTAGCTATATACCAGCAGCACCAGAGTATGGAGTTTACATTCCGCAACTTGTACGTTATATTAGGGTTTGTGTTCAGTGCAGTGATTTTATGGACAGCGCTCAGCTGTTGAGACAAAAGATAATCAAACAAGGTTATGTTGTTCCTAGGTTGAAGTCATCGCTGTTAATACTCCACTGTCTTTATCGTTTTAGGAATCAACTTGAAAACTCTTTTGTTCACTTCCAAACTCTTTGCCCACTATTGTCTATGATGAGGCATTCCGTATTGTAACGTGGCAGAATCACACTCCACATTACCAACCGCGAGTACGCGCTAGTCAGCTTTGTGTGGCTCGATCACAGGTACCCTTCACCACCACCATGTTGACCATCACTATTTACTCAATCTTTTGTTTTGTTGATATTGGTGTTATTGTTGATCATCACTATTTACGCAATCTTTTGTTGATATTGGTGTTATTATTGACCATCACTATTTACTCAATCTTTTGTTTTGTTGATATTGGTATTATTATTGACCATCACTATTTACTCAATCTTTTGTTTTGTTGATATTGGTGTTATTATTGACCATCACTATTTACTCAATTTTTTCATTACGGTTTTGTTCTCTATGAACTTTACATGTTAGTATTTAACTGTGATATAAAAATCTAGGCTCAGCTGTACTTGGCGATCACAATACTTTTTTAGGGGTTGGGGTTAGAGTTAGGGTTACGTTTAGGGGTTGGGTTAGAGTTAGGGTTAAGGTTAGGGTTAGGGTTATTGTGATAGCCAAAGCATATAACTTAATATCAATACTATCACATACTCATTAGCTAAACTCAGACATGTTTATCCTTTAACGTGAAGCCTAACTGGTCAATAATCTGGTCTGGTACGTACACTTGATTCCCTATCTAACTGTCTCCATATATAATCATGGTATTATTATAATAACGTGGGTGTTAATATCATGATTGTACTTACTGGTACTTTTCATACTGAATCTGCTTGTCATTTTTAAAAATGTGTAAATACTCACTAAGTAGTACAGAAATGCATAGTCAAACCTGCCCACACGGTCACCTCTATTAAGCAGTCATTTGCATAAAAATGTCACCTTTAACTTGTCCTGTCATGAATAAATTCATATGAAGAGAACCTCTTTTAAGAGGTCATCTGTCTTTTGTCCCAAAGGTGACCTCTTAATACAGGTTGAACTGTATTTTCATAATTATATTACAATCAATAACAGGCAAGTGATCACCATGCTATCTATCTACCCTCATTTGATCATGAAATGATACTGGGTAGTTCTTAATATACGTTAGTGAAACCCGAAGTAGCAATAAAAAATGGGCCATCCAGAGATACAAGCAGCATTGAACACAAGTACTAGCACGAACCCATCATAAAACCGGATGTGAACCCAGGTAATTGCGTAGGGTAAGTAGTTCCTGTTTCTTATAAGACACCCACAATGTTACTTAATTTGAACCAAACAATGTTAACAGTAGACGCTGAAAATTTGTTTCGTATTTTGTTCCTCCCAAGGCAGGATTTAAAACCATACCATTGGACCACTACCGTACACATACGCTTTGCATAACGACGAACCATTTACATTCTCTCGACCATATAGATGTAGCGATGAAATACTGTTTCTTTACCCCGGTACGAATTTACGTAGTCACCAGACGTACAAAAAACAATCGTTCATCCAAAAAATACCTTTTATTTCCGTAGCCGTTGACAATCACTGTTCTCTCTTTATGAAAATAAAATAATATGTTGGACATACAGACGATTAAATTCATCGGTCTGATATTTCCTGTGATGCCTAGTGTCACGTAGGGGGCCAAAAACAAATAGCATATATACTAAATCTGTCAAGGAAAAGCCGGAAACTCTGATATCCACCCTTGACTACCTCAAATTGACCTTCTTATACTCTCGTTACCATGGCATTCATACGAAAAGATATCAATGCTAACGCCAGTAAAAGCTCGTTTATTATATAGTATACCTCTGGTAAAAATAATTAGAATAAAACAAACGGGTGATCAGGAAGCAGAAAATAAACTGCCAGATAAGACAAAAATACAATGGTCCATAAGAAGAGTTTTTAGTGGGGTTCGTGTTATTCGATCTTTAATTTTATATGTATCTTTTGTAGATCGTTGTTTTTCCTTTAGTCCTTTTTCTCGTGGCCATTGTGGTGTCTGTTCTTCGATTTACGGATTCTGATTACCTCTTTGGTATCTTCAAACTCTTCTTTGAAGATACCAAAGGTGTAATCAGAACTCGTAAATCGACGAAGGACAGATAACACAATGGCCACAAGAAAAAGAACAAACCAAGATTTACAAAACACTTTTGTAGACATAGTTGTTTGTTCTGTTGGCCATTGTATTGTCTCATCCCTTGAATAAAGTAGTCCGTTAATTTAGGTGAAAAAGAAATTCTATCTTATACAGGCTCCTTGGTAAAACCAGCAATACGAGCGTTTTACTGCAAAATTGTGTTTTATTGTCGATGTATAGCTATACATCCGTGTACTGACAGTATTTTAAATGTATTTCATAATACAAATACATAGACCGTATCCGTAAATGCTACTACAATAAAGATAAATTCCTATAAACAAAATATTTGACCTATATTTTGCATTTTCCGGAACTTCTGTTCTTAGAGTTTGGTCAAAGGAGTGGATGTTTAATTTAAGAGTATACAAAATGTAAGCAAAAAAGTTGACACGGTAGAAAGGGGTGAGAAAAAGAGAAAAAGAAAGAAAGAAAAAACACTGTGAAAGGTGCAAGATCTTAAAATATGAGACAACTTCGGGTGAGTTTTTATCATCTTGCATCTCTCCCGGTGGTTTTAGACCCTATACATATATATAAAAGTCCTTCAAAATCTTCTTTGGTTCAGAGTATGTAGATTTTTCTTTTTCAATTGAATTTATTAAAGTAAATAACAGGCGGCAATCAACACCGAACTGTTTACAACAGACAGACAATCAACAGCATAATAATTACTATTGTACAGGGACGACAAGTGGTATGGTAGAGTCAATGACCACAAAGATCCATCCCAGATCTGGTTCGTACCAGTTTTACCTCACAAATTATTAATGTCTTTTTACATCTTAATGGTTAAAGCGATTGCGATTTACACGTTCGCGTGCAATTATGAGCGAATTAAAAAACGTACTTTCTTGTAATAAAATGAAAAACAAAAAAAATACAACATTGTCGGAATATTTGTAAAAATCCACTAGAAAAATCATGTGCTCATAAAACTAGTTTAACCACGCCACTTTATATGAAAGTGCCTGTACCAGGCCAGGACGGTGTGGGTCATGTATATTTGTAAGGGAGGTCGATTTTGCTTTTTATTACGATTTGTCGATTGGATTATGGAACTGTACCGACAACACATCTATTTTCACTTTTTTTCATTTTATTTTTACTTGAAACCTTCCATCTTGATAAATTTTCAAATTATATACATGTATTATTATTTCCGTTCCAGTAACCCAAGTTGTGATACCCTCTTCAGTGAACGGAATACTACAATTTCCTGAAGAATGTAAAACCGGATACTACATTTAAATACGTGTATAAGTTGTCATGACCTTTTATTTCCGGGAAGAACGTGGAAAACCCGGAAAACTGAAAACATTTCCCACCCAATTAATTGTTAAAATGTTTCCGACTAGGATCTGTTATATGATAGTCGCCATCTTGTCATTACTATATCTTAAACCTACAATGGATACAGATCATACATGTCAGTTTGTAATCAGGGGAAGCCTGACCGTGGGGACATTGTGGGTGTCGAGTGGGGAGAGTAGTAATATCCTTCTACGTAAAATACTGCTTTTTGAGATAAGGAAAATGTGTAGCCGCATTGTCGTAAACAGAATGTAAATATCTATATAATTTAGTGCGCACAACGCGTTTCTGAGATAACAGACACAAGGGACTGGTACCTAGTTTAGCAAGAGCAATTGAAAGTACAACTAAGCCTGAACGTGGGCCATTGTGGGTGTCGTGTGGGGAGAATGGTAAAATCATTACATGTTAAATACTACCTTAGTATAGATAACGGAAAGATGTAGGCTTGTTGTATATCGAACAGACATCTAATTTACTGAAGTGAAAACGTGTAGCCGCATTGTAGTAAACAAAATCTAGATATATGTCTTGCTTGGTGCGAAGGCCGCATTTCTGGAATAACATTCACCAGGTACATGTACTGTACCCGGTTTAGCAAGAACAATTGAAAGTACAACCAGGCCTGAACGTGCGTCATTCTGGGTGTCTTATGGGGAGAATACCAATATCCTTACACGTTAAATACGACTTTTGTAGATAAACCCCATATCTAATTTAGTGTATTGACAAAGTGTAGATGCATTTTAGTAAACAATACCCGTACGCGTTAAATACCACTTTTGTACATAAACAAAATGTGTAGGCTTGTTGTACATCGAACACAAAACCAGTAGATGTCTAAATTAGAGTAGTGACAAGGTGTAGGTGGATTCTAGTAAACAAAACATACATTTTACTTAATGTGTAGGACACATTTATGGAATAACCTTCACCAGGGACTGGTACCCGGCTTAGCAAGAGCAACTGAAAGTACAACGGAGCCTGATAGTTGGCCATTGTGGGTGTCGTGTGGGGAGAGTAGTAATATCCTTACACGTTAAATTCCACTTTTGTAGATAAAGAAAAGGCGTAGATAAGGGAGATAACAAAATTACCGAACTCCGAACAATCTTCCAAAGGGAAAGGCAAAACTCAAACTCATAAGTACACAAACAGACAAAATCAGTCAACAACCGGAAGACTGGGGAAAACCGTAATGACCCTGACTTGGTACAGGCATTTTCAAAGAAATGGTGGGTTGAATCAGATTTTACGGCGCCATACCTCCTGCTTTCGTTACGTTGATGTCTAATTTAGAATAGTGAAAACGTGTAGGAGCATTGCAGTAAACAAAACATAGATATATATATTGTTTAGTGAGCAGGAGGCCTTTCTGGAATAGCATTCACAAGGTACTGGTACCCTGTCTAGCAAGAGCAATTGAAAGAGCAAGGACATTGTAATAGTGTGTAGATATTTGATACAAGATTTAAAAAAAACATGCATGTATTTAAGGGTGTAGGCCTGGGTAACCCCCAAATTTTCCCATCATTCATTTTTTTTTAAATTTGCACCATGGAATAGTTATGTCTAAATACATTTTCTGACAAAGTTTCAAGAAATTTCACCGTGCCGTTTTCTCCATAGCACATCCTAAATATAGCAATTTTGGGGGTATTCCCGACGCCAGGTGGTAATACTAGTTTCGGAAGTTTCTAATCGATATACGCATTTATTTCTGGTTGTAAGGGAATATTTTGACTTTAATCCACTTGACAGTGTTATTGTTCAATGAATATGAAATATCTAGCATATATGAATATCCTGTATGGAGATAATCACGTGCAAACAGTGGAAATTGGGAAAAAAGGGGGGATGCCCTGAGGTACCACCCTGGTATTAAAAATGTTATTGAAAAAAATCCTGTCATTTAATTTCCACCAAAAAATGTCACAGTAAAGAAAATATATATAGACATCATTGAA
>MJUT01012117.1:504998-523991 GCA_002080005.1 Gigantidas platifrons
TTTTTTTTTTTTTTTTTTTTTTTAGCTTTTTCTTTTGTTTTACTTTTTAATCACGAGTTTCATGCATTTAACAAAACACCATAATAATTATATTCCACCACATCTAATAAAAA
Organism: Gigantidas platifrons; assembly: GCA_002080005.1. NCBI lineage: Eukaryota > Metazoa > Mollusca > Bivalvia > Mytilida > Modiolidae > Gigantidas > Gigantidas platifrons. Next base: position 505,112 of record MJUT01012117.1, read on the forward strand.
CAAGTTTTCCAGTAAATATGTAAAACTGAGTTTTTCTTGTAATGTTGTTCATCTATACATGCTCAGACAACCACAGATTGTTTCTGACTCTGCTTTTCCGAGAATTACTACCCCTACGCATTTACTGGCATTTTATGTCATATTGAATTGATTAGAATCAATAAATCTGCAAAACAACAAATGATTCATATTTGTCTAACCTTAAATTAATGTTTGTCCGCTTCATCAATTAAGATACAGCGCTAAGTGATGTTTTCGTGTTTACTATAACATTTTAAAAGATATATAAAACGTACTTGCAAACGATTTTGTTCTTTTTTCCTTTTTTTTTGGGCTAAAAGACACAAAAGAACAAATCCCTTTTACCATAAAGGCGACACATATATTTAAGTGTCTATACGCTTATTCTTTATTAGTCCATATGATAGCGAGTTTTTGTTTGCTATAAAACTCGTTATATCATTATATCGTCTTTCTTTCTGTATATCCCATGATACAGAAGTAAGTTCGTTAATAAATAGAATTTCTTCACGCCACGATATAGCTGAAATACTGTTATAGTTGGCGTTAAACGTCAACCAATCAATTAATCAATCAGAAGTAAGTTATGTTTGTCCGCTGCACCGTACAACCTCCGAATATGGATATCTTTGCTAGTTGTATGGGACGAATCGGACACACCCGTCGCCATTAGTAATAGGTGTAAATTGATTACTCCCGTGATAGATAATGTCATACTCTTTTCGCGTAAGGTCCCGGGTGGTTCAATGAGTTAGGATTACCTAGCAACTCATACAAGCCTTTCACCAATATGGCGTGGGTTCGCGCCCGGCTTTATAAATTACAAAAAAGGGTGCACTCGACTCGCAACCGCAATTGATAAAGCTTACCAGTTGCTTGCCCATGGTCGGTGGTTCTCTCCGGGTACTCCGGATTCTTCCACCACTAAAATTGGTCGCCATGATATAGCTGAATTATTGTTGAAAGTTGCGTTAAACACCAAAAATCGATCAATCCTTTTACGTAAAAGACAGCATTTAGAACAGCTCCTCTTAATGGGCAACATATTGTTATGATTGGTCTTTGGTTTCTCACGGAGTCCAAAGCAAGTTAGCAGACCCTATTCTCATTATTATGTGATAATCAAGAAGTGTGTCCATCCATAGGCCCATCCCATAACAACTGCTTACAGACATGATTTGTCGTATGTAACCTAGTTTCCGTATTGAATATAAATAAAATAAATATTGCTCATGCACACATGACATTACACACAAAAATGAAACCGTCACCTTCCTTTGTGCAATGTCCTCACAAAGTGTTTTTTCTAGTACAAAATGACAAACATACCACACTGTCGAAACAGTTTTAAAATACAATAAACAACCTGTAGAATGGGGTTAAATCTATACCTCTAACACACAGATATATCACCCATATACAAAGAACAATCGCTTTATATACAATATCTGATATATATTTTTTTTAACTGAGAAATGTTTTTATTTTATGAAATCGATTTCGTATTGAATAATTACAATGTCATTGGCAACAGCTTGAACAACCTGTGTCAAAATTAGGTCGAGAAAACTTGTAATTATCAAAACTAAGGTTCTCCTCCCTCAGACATAGGTGAACTTAACCTATTTTTATCTATCCTGTTTATACCCTTAGGTGTTATTGCTCCCAAAACCTTCAATTATTTGGCTCTCCAATCTTTTTACTTTGAGCATACCCGATGAAGGTTATTCCTGAAACGTGCCGTGCGCAGTAATTTTGAAATCTACGATTTTATTGTAAATCAACACAAAAATATCCATTTTTTTTCCATTAACACATTATGAAGAGGGGGTCATGGTGCTGAACACCACTCTCAGCAATATTTCAGTTGTAACATGGCGGTCAGTTTTATTGCTGGAAAAAAACACAGACCTGTTGCAAGTCACTGACAAATTTTATCTCATAATGTTATTTCGGGTACACTTGGCGTGAGCAGGATTCCAATTCCCAACTTTAATGGTTATAGGCACTGATTGCACAGGTATTCAAAAACTCCTCAGGAAAACGGAATTTTACATGAATGACTATTCAGCTGATGTCGACCTTGAATGCCCCGTCGACTTGCGCATAATGTTTTGCCCCTCTTCAATAAGACCCTGCGCCGCATTAAGCAATAATCCCAAATATTTGGGAAAAAACGTGCAAATACTGCTTAAAATTCTGATTCACTTTACCTATGATCTGCAACGTGACATTTTAAAGAATTATCGATTCGGAATCAATGTCATTCTGAAAAAAAAATTGTATCATTCCTAATGAATTTTTCCAAGAAAAACAATATTTCTAATATCTAGTTCTACCAAGAATAGCAACGTTCCTCATTTCCGTTTTTTGTTTTCGACTTTCAAGCGAAATCTAATATTCTAAATATGTTTTATACCAAGTTTTAAATACAGATACAAGCGAAACATTGAATACAACAACAAGAAAAAACAACAAATTATTATTATGACAGAACGTGAACTCACCAAAACCTTAAAATTGAAATAGAGAAGTCTCGCATGGAATATTACAGAACGTGAACTCACTAAAACCTTAAAATTGATATAGGGAAGTCTAGCATGGCATATTACAGATCGTGAACTCACCAAAACCTTAAGATTGATATAGAAAAGTCTCGCATGGCATGTTACAGATCACGAACTCACTAAAACCTTAAGATTGATATAGAGAAGTCTCGCATGGCATATTACAGATCGTGAACTCACCAAAACCTTAAGATTGATATAGGGAAGTGTCGCATGGCATATTACAGAACGTGAACTCACTAAAACCTTAAAATTGAAATAGAGAAGTCTCGCATGGCATATTACAGATCGCATATATTTCGTATATGACCAACACTGGCAATGTAGCCATGACCTCCAAGAGAAATTTTGCAAGGCGGAACAAGACTGCTTTGGGGGATTTGAGGTCCAATAAACCACGTGTAATGAACGTGTAAATAAACTTAAAATAGTTGAAAATATCCTCAAAAAATGAAAAAAAAATCAAAATAAAACGTCTATGGCTTTGGGGTCCTTCAGAGATTCATCGGCTGAACCTCCTCTCATAGGCCCTAAATGCAGCATTATTTACTTACTTAACTAAATGACAGTGTTTATATACAGTACAAAATACAAAAGTTCAGGATTTCAATTTGACCATTGATAACGCAAAATAAAAAAGTTCAGGATTTCAATTTGACCATTGATAACGCAAAATAAAAAAGTTCAGGATCTCAATTTTACCATTGATAACACAAAATACAAAAGTTCAGGATCTCAATTTAACCATTGATAACACAAAATACAAAAGTTCAGGATCTCAATTTAACCATTGATAACACAAAATACAAAAGTTCATGATTAACTATGATTAAATGTTTTTATGAAGAAGGCAACAATACTAAAGTTCACGATCTTAACTTTGAATGTCAGTTTTGATATCATAAACAACAATAATAAGAACATTGATAGGTGAAAAGGTAAGACATGCCAACAGGAACGTACAATCTATGATGTAAATAAGAGTTTGTCTTACTTGACTGACTAATTTCACTTCATCCCATGGGGGACATAGGGCAACCACAGTTTCTTTCCACCTCGTCCTATCTTAGGCTTTCTTCTTTGCATCTCCCCATGTTGTATTTATGGCCTGCAGCTCTGATATAATACCTCTGTGCCATGAGTTCTTTGAATTTGGGGGTAGCAAAATGGTGATTTGAATCAGTAAATCGAAGAACATACATTTTGTACTATACAACGCCAAACAAAAAAGGTCCAAAAGACGAGCAATGGTAGACAAAACATGAAACAGACAAATATATATAGACCAACACGAATCCCACATGAACAACCACAAGGGTAAGCAGTTCTTGTTCCACTAGTGGCACCCGTCTTGTCACTTCTGTTACAAATCCAGTGAAAATTATTAAAGAGGAAAATGAGGATGGGACAGTGACTACCGCAAGCGGAACATAATTGTGGTCATTTGTGACACAAATCTTCAGTAACGGCAACCAAGAAATCATGGCGAGACAAAAACAAATGAAATGCTGACTTCACTTAACCACTAGAAACCCTTTGTTCAGTAACTTCTATATTATGACCAACCCTCTATCAATGAATTCCAAAGAGTACTTTATCAACGGAGACATATACTCCATAGGCAGATCATGCTGGAATGTTGCTACATACAAATGGAAAGTTCACAATGGGAAAATTGAAATAATCTCTTTTGTCGTAAAATCCTGTTCTTGACAGGCGCTCACTGTCAACTTCTAAATGTATATCAAGGTATGAGGCATACCTGACTGTATCTGTGGTATCCTTTATTATAAGTTCAGTGGAATAGGTCTGCTTCATACAAGTTAGAGAGGACATCGACCACTGGTGTGACCCTTCGAAATGGCAACTGTCTGTTGGAAATCACGTACACCAAAGAAAACAGATATGTTTATATATATATAAGGTAAGTATGCAATAGTCCATGATCTTAACATTGAATGCCAGCCTTAATAACAAAGAAAACAACATAAAAAGGTGAGCAATTAAGATGTGTCAACACGAATGAGCATTATACAATATCAAAGTTCAAGATGAACTTTAAATCACAATATGGATGCATACAGCAGCAATACTAGCATTCATAATGTTAGCCTTGATGCCCAGGAAAACAACAATATAGGAACACAAAGATGTGTTCACAGACGAACATTATACAATATTAAAGTTTAAGATTAATTTTGAAACTCTATCTTGATGCACACAGCAGCTATTCTAACGTACTTGGTTATAGCAGTCTATGTCAGTCTTGATACCCAGGAAATAACAACAACGATAAAATAAAAAGAAGACGAATAAAGATGTGTCAACACGAACGAATACAAACACACTTCATCCATTCATTATTAAGATTAATTGAATTAAATATGTTTTATTGCTCTAATGTAAGCAATGGGATTGGACACAAGTTATAACAACATTATAAAAGCCCTCTCCCTACAATTTACAACATAGCACAATACATGGCAAAACTCAATAAAATAAATATTAGAACAGTGTATAAGTGAAAGTAACCTTTTACAAAAACAAGATACAAAATAGATTTATTTATAGATTATTTACATTTATCTATATAAATTTTAGCAACTTGCTACTTAAGAATGCACAGAGCAACGAAAAATATCCATCAAATTTCAATGTTCAGGGAGAAAACACAATTAAATATCATAGTGCGAGGGATTTGGGTGAGAGTTGGATACTTATGTTCTGAAAGGGGAGAAAGCAAAACGAGACATACACCCAGAAGGAAATAAAGGTTTATAATTATGGATTATCTGTGTCACAAATGACCACGGATATCATCCATTTGTCGTAAACACTTCCCGGTCCTTTCCTCATTCATGACTTACCACCGCTTTTGTAACTATATAGACACGACGGGTGTCATTAGTGGAGCAGGAACTGCTTATCCTTCCGGATCACCTGAGTTCACCCCCGGTTGTAGTGGGATTCGTGTTACTCTATCTTTAGTTTTATGTTTTGTAGACTGTTGATTGTCCTTTTGTTCTTTTTCTTTTGGTCATTGTGTTGTCTGTCCTTTTATTCTTTTTCTTTTGGTCATTGTGTTGTCTATCCTTTTGTTCTTTTTCTTTTGGTCATTGTGTTGTCTGTCCTTTTGTTCTTTTTCTTTTGGTCATTGCGTTGTCTGTCCTTCTTCGATTGACGAATTCTGATAGCCCCCATTGGTATATTTAAACTCTTCTTAGAGAAAACCGAAGATACGCGTGATAGGTAAGCAGTTCCTGCTTCTTAACAAGACATCCGCATTGTTACTGATGTAATCAATGTCTGTAAACATCTTGTGGTAAAAACATTATTGGAAATTTGGTGTATGAGAATAAAAATAACCAAGCAATTTCTAAGATGATAAAATTTCGAAAATTATATCAGAATAAAAAAACGATTTCAAACCTCAACCAGTCAATTGTGCAATTTTCTTCTAAAATTGGATCATTAAAATGTATGTAATATAATATTTGTCATTACTACATCTTATGATTGTGTTTCTTCACATCACCCGCTGGTTATTTTGTAGAACCATTATATAAAGGTCAATTAGTTAGTTAACTATACAGATTAATTTCTCGATTGATATGTCAATGACTATGCGGCTATGACATGATGTTAAATATTGATTTGTTAGAGGTGAATGGCCTGTGTCGATATTAGGTTTGGAAAATAGGCAGGAAAAATTAAATTATATTTTTAGGAACAATTTATTGAAAAGGAGCAATCGATTATTGGTGTTTTGCAATACACAATCGGTGTAACGCCGCCACATCTATGTGCCTGTTCCAAGCCAGGATCTGGATTTCAAACGTCATATGTCGTGGTCTTGAACATCAACCAGCATGTTGTTGATCGTCAACTAGCTTGCTGTTGAACCTAATCAAACAGTGTGCTGAACGTCAACTAGCAAGTTGTTGAACGTCATTCATCGTGTCTTTGAACGTCAACTAGCTGGCTGTTGAACCTAATCAAACGTGGTGCTGAATATTACCTAGCATGTTGTTGAACACATCCAGCGTGCTTTTGAACGTCAACTAGTTTGCTGTTGAACCTAGTCAAACATGGTGCTGGACGTTACCTAGCATGTTGTTAAACTTCATCCAGCGGGCGCTTGAACGTCAACTAGCTTGCTGTTGAACCTAATCAAACAGCGTGCTGAACGTCAACTAGCTTGCTGTTGAACCTAATCAAACATGGTACTGAACGTTACCTAGCATCTTGTTGAACGTCATCCAGCGTGCACTTGAACGCTAACTAGTTTGCTGTTGAACCTAATCAAACATGGTGCTGAACGTCAACTAGCATGTTGTTGAACGTCATTCAGCGTGCCTTTGGACGTCAACTAGCTTGCTGTTGAATCTAACCAAACATGGTGTTGAACGTTACCTAGCATCTTGTTGAACGTCATACAGCGTGCCTTTGAACGTCAACTAGCGTGTTGTTGAACGTCATCCAGCGTGTAGCTAATCGTCACCTAGCTTATTTTTTAACATCACCTAGCGTGCAGTTGAACGTCACACGGTGTGCTGTTGAACACCATCCAACGTGACTTTGAACGTCAACTATTGTGTTGTTGAACGCCATCCAGCGTGTAGCTAGATTTCACTTAGCTTACTGTTGAACATCACCTATGGTGCAGTTGAACGTCACACAGTGTGCAGTTGAACACCATCCAGCGTGCTGTTGAATGTCACACAGTGTGCTGTTGAACATCACCAACCAGTGTGCCGTTGAAGTTCACATAGCGCGTTGTTAAGCCGTATCTTTGTACTTCATTTATATTAATATGATTATTTCCTGTAAAGGTGGCACATGGATGGGAGGAAGTGGGATTACCACAGGAAAACTAGGATATTCTAGAGCTTGTGGTTCCTATCAGGATTTCCTTGATATAGGGTTGCTGCTAACAAGGAAGCTACTGAACCAAGGGTTCTTCTTGGTTAAGTTGAAGTCATCACTTCGAAAGTTTTACGGTCGCCACCATGACATGGTTGACCGTTATGTAATATATGTGCCACAAATGACCACGGATATGTTCCACTTGTCGTAAACACTTCCCGGTCCTTTCTTCATTCATCACTTATCACTGGGTTTGTAACTAGATTAACACGATGAGTGCCTCTAGTGAAGCAGGACCTGTTTACCCTTCCGGAGCACCTGAGTTCACCCCTCGTGTTTAGTGGGGCTCGTGTTACTCGATCTTTAGTTTTATTTGTATGTTTTGTAGATCGTTGTTTGTGCTTTTGCACTTTTACTTTTGGTATTTTTGTTGTCTGTTCTTCATCGATATACTTATTCTCATTCCCCCTTTGGCATCTTTAGATTCTTCCTACATATAAAGATGTTACAAACGTAAAAACCAAATGTATTATTTACAGTATACAGCTGTAGGTTTCTGATATAGATAGTGTACCAACCGTGAACTACCTCTCATGCATCATTTAACGTTGAAATAACATTGGAACAACCTCGCGATGTTAGATTAACATTGAAATGATGTTACTTGCTTTATGGGTATAGTTGCACATATTTGCAGTAGACATATATATCTTGCTTATACATATAGTTCCAAATAAACGTTAGAGAATACTGCAGGGGCAATCCAACAAGGACAATCCAAAGAAACAGGCGACATAGGTACACAAGTATAAAAAAAACAAAAAAAAACACAATATGTGTAGGACACCACTATGCACAAATAACGTAATCACGACATGCTCCCTCTTACAAACAACTGGATTCAAAAACGAACCAAACATCGCTTTTGATGCGGAAATCTTAACGGAACTCAGAATGGAAAGATCTGCGATGTGGCACATTAAAGGGTAACTTATTCCGATTCAATGCGTTCTAAGTAAACCAGCTCCAGAATCCCTCCTTAGAACAGTAATGTCACTGACAATTCAGTAATTCTAAGAATAACAAGTCTCCTTATCTTTGCTTTCACCTTTCCAACGAAATAGTTACTAAACCAGGATTTTCCATATTTTCAAGTGTACCAGTACTTAATCATTTAGTAGTTTCTATTACAATTTGAATACTCTTTGAAATTATTAGGCACATGTACTAACTACGATTCTTAGTGGGTAAAAGAACATGGCACATGTACTAAATACCATTCTTAGTGGGTAAAAGAACATGGCACGTGTACTAAATACCATTCTTAGTGGGTAAAAGAACATGGCACGTCTACTAACTACCATTCTTAGTGGGTAAAAGAACATGGCATGTGTACTAAATACCATTCTTAGTGGGTAAAAGAACATGGTACGTTTACTAAATACCATTCTTAGTGGGTAAAAGAACATGGCACGTGTACTAACTACCATTCTTAGTGGGTAAAAGAACATGATACAACTCCATTTTCATGGGCTTTTTAAATCTATGAGGAATATACAGGAATAATCAATACAACAGATATATAATTTAAAAAAAAAAATGTACTTCTGAAAGGACATGAACTCTCTACAAGAGTAAATTTAGATCAGATACTATCGAAGAGCATGCATAAATGATAGAGAAAACCGAAGGGGCAACCACGAATGGACAATCCAAAGACACTGACAATATTGTACACAAGACACAGGAAACATAAATGTTAGTGAAAACAGATAGGGCAATCTAGAATGAACAATCCTAAGACACTGACAACATTGTACACAAGACACGGGAAGCATAAATATTAGTGAAATCAGATAGGGCAATCTCGAATGAATAATCCTAAGACACTGACAACATTGTACACAAGACACGGGAAACATAAATGTTAGTGAAATCAGATAGGGCAATCTAGAATTAACAATCCTAAGACACTGACAACATTGTACACAAGACACAGGAAACATAAACGTTAGTGAAAACAGATAGGGCAATCTAGAATGGACAATCCTAAGACACTACCAACACTGTACACAAGACACAGGAAACATAAACGTTAGTGAAAACAGATAGGGCAATCTAGAATGGACAATCCTAAGACACTGACAACATTGTACACAAGACACAGGAAAAATGAACGTTAGTGAAAACAGATAGGGCAATCTAGAATGAACAATCCTAAGACACTGGGAAACGAATTTACATAAGTTTTTATAATTTGTTTTCGGATCCCATTGGTTGATTACTGTTATGAAATTTATTGTAATTGTCATTCTTGTAGTTTGTATTGTATTTGTAATTAATCAATAAAAATATGTTTACACCAAGACACTGACAACATTCTACACAAGACACATGAAACATAAATGTTAGTGAAAACAGAAAGGGCAATCTAGAATGAACAATCCTAAGACACTGACAACTTGGCATTTTATGCATCGTTTATGTTTCATCTATGACGACCATGTCAAGAAATGCAACAAAATATATTAAAATCTTTATATATTATATAAAATTCGAAGGTTCAGGATCAAAATTGATTAACAAGTTTGAGAAACAACACAAAATAAGTTCAAGATTATCTAGAAACACAACATTGGTACAGATGGCAGCCAATCTTAACATACACTAGACAACATAAAACAAATGAAATTGTAAAAATATCAAAATGTGACAACACTTACGAACAAATGTATCACGTTTTTTATGAACAAAACAATTATACTACGAAAGGGTTGAAGATCCTAAGGAGGTGATAAGAAGCTGTAAATCAAAGAATGACAGACAATACAATGACCAAAAGAAAAAGAACAAAATGGCAAACAATGATCTACAAAACACTACACAGAAAACTAAAGATCGAGCAACATTAACTGAGTATGAACTCATGTGCGCCGGAAGGGAAAGCAGTTCCTGTTCCACATGTGGCTCTTGTCATTATTGAATGCCTTTCTTGATACCTATGAGAGTATTGATACCTAATGCAACAATCACAATATCATAAGGAGAGAGTTTATGATTTGACAACATGAACCAATATTATAAAATATTGAAGTTCAAGATTAATTTGATATCACAATCTTTATACAAATGACAGTCATGCTAGGAAGTGTTTGAAGGTACGAAAGGGGTAGTCAAAATCCGTAAATCGAAGAAGAACGGACAACACAATGGCCAAAAGAAAAAGTACAAAAGGACAAACAACGATCTACAAAACATACACATAAAGCTAAAGATTCAGTAACAAGAACCCCACTAAAAACTGGGGGCGAACTCATGTGCTCCGGAAGGGTAAGCAGTTTCTGCTCCACTAGTGACACCCGTCGTGTTAACCTAACTTTCAGGATTCAATGTCATCCTCGATACCCAGATAGAACAACAACATAACAAGAAGAATGTTTAAGATCTGACAACGCCAACGAATGTATATGTACTATTAAAATCAATTACCCTTAACCAGCATAAGTGTCTAGTAGTTTGCATATTGAACATCAAAAAAGGAAGAAAAACTTCAATCATATTTGTCCATTAAATAATCATCGGGGGAGGACGATGTTTAACAGTTGAAATATAAGATCTTAAAAGGGTTCATGTTGCTCAATCTGTGGTTGTTGTAGATCACTCTGACTTATTCCTTTGTTTATTGTGTTGTCTGTCCTTCTTTGATTTATAGTTTCCTATTACTCCCTAGTTGTCTTCATCCTGTTATTATTGGCAATTTGGTATTTATGAAGAAAAATCTAATTTCTATGATAACAAAATTTCGGAAATAAAATCAGAATCAAATACCATCAATCCTCAGTCACACAATTTTACAAGTTGTTCTTAAACTGCATCATTAAAATATATGTAATTCAATATATCTGTCGTTACTACATCTTATGATTGTGTTTTTCCTCTCACCCTCAATTCTCTAGTTGATGTAAAACCATTATTATATATCTGTGGTTACAACATCTTATCATTGTATTTTCCTCTCACCCACAATTCTCTAGTTGATGTAAAACCATTATTATATATTTGTGGTTACAACATCTTATCATTGTGTTTTCCTCTCACCCACAATTCTCTAGTGTTTTGTAAAACCATTATTATATATTTGTAGTTACAACATCTTATCATTGTGTGTTTCTTCTCACCCACCAATGCCCTAGTTTTTGTAAAACCATTATTACATATCTGTGGTTGCTACATCTTATAAATTGTGTTTTCTTCTCACCCACAATGCTGTATTTTTTTTTTGTGGAACAGATATAATATATTTGTCGTTACTACATAGATACATGAAATGTAGAAATCAAATTTAGTGCACACGACGCGTTTCTGGAATAACCTTCACCAGGAACACTCAAAATCGAAATTGCTTTTCTTCTCGCCCACAATTCTCTAGTTTTTGTAGAACCATTATAATATAGTTGTGGTTACAACATCTGATGATTGTGATTTTTTTTCTCAACCACCAATGCCCTAATTTTTTGTAGAATCATTATAATATATCTGTCGCCACTACATAGATACATAAACCGTAGATATCAAATTTAGTGAGTACGACGAGTTTCTGGAATAACCTTGATCAGGAGCACTCAAAATCTATGTTGTTTTTCTTCTCACCCACAAATGCCCTAGTTTTTGTAGCTGATATTAACCTTACAATACAGATCGATGTCTCAGTTGATATTTCAATGGATGGGTTACACGACTACGACATCAAATATTGATTTCATTAGAGGTGAACGTCCTCTCATTACAACCAATCCTTGTTGATTTGTTTTTTTCTATTGGTTACAAGGAAATATATTGAAATAAATAATACTACATGCTTACAATCAGGATCAATAAAAATATGTTTTAGTAGGGTTAGGTTTATGGTGCTTAACGCCACTTTCAACAAGATTTCAGTTATAACGTGGCAGTTTGTTAGTGTAAGTGAGCGTGTTGCTCCGTCTTTAGTTTTCTGTGTAGTGTTTTGTAGATCATTATTTGTACTTTGTCCTTTTTCTTTTGGTCATTGTATTATATGCCTTTATTCCATTTACTGTTTCTTATTATTCCTTTGCCATCTTCAAAATTTTCCTACAAGAAGCCGTTCATGGAAGGAGGGACAATGTAATGGTCTAAAGATCGAGCAACACCAACCGTAAGTGAATGTATTTGATACGTAATAATTTGTATATACCATACGGTGACAAGTCATGAATAATTAAGGAGGGGCGAGGTTATGATTACGACAAATGGAATATATTCATTGTTACCTGTTACCCAGAGAGAAAAAAAACACAAATGTTCCACAATTAACTAACTTTATCGAATCTTCCACTCCATGCGATGGTAGTAGAACTCGTCCATTGTTAAAATTAAAATTGATAGATATATATCCAGCAACCATATAATCGCGATCACAGAGACCCCCATGTATATTGTAATACATGGTAAATTAGATCTAAATTATATGCTTAATTATACATATATTGAATCTACAAGGAAGAATGCGCTATATATTTAAAACTAATTAATTGGGTATTTTATTTCTAATTCCGTGCTCCAGCCACTAGTGGATCAGGAGCTGCTTTCCTTCCCGATAACAACAATGATATCAAATTTAGTGCGCACGGCGCGTTTCTGAAATAATCTTCACCAGATTAGAAAGCCAAATAGTTAAATGTTTTTGGAGCTACAAAACCAAAGGGCCTAAACAGGATAGCCAAAATCATCTAAGGTCACCTATGCCTGAGGGAGGAGAACCTATTACATTATTTAGGAACTGTAAATTGCAGTAATTAATGTATATCTAATAAGCCATGTGACTGCCGAAGGACTGACTACTTGGCGAATGAATAGTCCACAAGCATAGTGATAGTAATGAAAACGAAGATATCAAATTTACTGCGCAGGACGCGTTTCTGTAATGACCTTCATCAGGTAACATCTGTGCTCATCTCCGTCGGTTTTTAGTAGGGTTCACGTTGATCAATCTTTTGTTTTATGCATAGTAATACACCATTGTTTTGTGTGTGATCCGTTTGTGCTGCTTTCGAACATTGTATTGCCTATTCTTCCATAGCTTTTAATTATCTCTTGGAATCTTCAAATCTTTCAAGCCATGATACGCAATTATATTCTGTGTCACCGAGTCTCTGTTGTTGAAACGGTCGGAAATTAATACAACTTTCTGGGTTGAATGCGTAAAACTAACGTGCAGCTGAAAGATTCAATTATAACTTACATTCTACACTGACATATCCTTCATTGGAATTATTATAGTCATGGTCATAGATGATATACTTAGTAGCATGGAGGTTTTGGTCATTCTTTATTCCGGAAGTGGAATTTGGTTGCATTCGGTCGGATGTTCTCGGACTTGTTCTTTATATATCCTCTAGTGCCACCTAATACGAAATATAATGTTTGTAAACCTTTTATCGTCGTGAATGTGTCTGAACTACTGCTCCAGTGACGTTAAACAACAATCAATCAATCATTTCCATAATTTTTCTACAGTAGAAATTGGGTCAAATGAGTCACGGTTCTACGTATAAAACCTAGAGCCTATTTGCAATAATTGGAGACATGGAGTTTCTGGAGTGGTCTACTACACGTATACAATGTATACATGTACGAAAAGACGTGTATAAAATTGACCATTACTAATATGTAAATCAATACAAGCAGACACATTTCTCTATTGTTCGCAGATATTTCGCTGATGAATTATAAAGGTCTGCACTGTATTACTATCATTGGGTTGATACCTCTGTTGTTGTCCTATTGTCCTTGAATTATCCATCATACACCCAGTAGTCAGTGTTTCGGCACTGACATGGTTTTTAAGACATATGTATTATTCAAATTAACAGTTCCCCGATTTTTTTTTTACAAAGCTAGGGTTCTCCTTACTGAGACATTGGTGACCTTTGCAGATTTTGGCTATCCTGTTTAGGGCCTTTGGTTTTTTTTCCATAATACTTTTAAATTATTTGGCTTTACAATAGTTTGATTTTGGTCGTACCTGATAAAAGTTATTCCGGACACGTGTAGTGCACACTAAATCAAATATCTATATTTTTATTATATTAAATGCTTCCTATGTTTTATAGGTTTTTGTGTCACAAGTACTGTTTGTCTAAAATATTGACTGATATATGCCGTGTGTATTGTACGATTCCGTGTGTGCACTGAGTTCGTATATATGATGTGCTTAAAGCTTTGTGTGTTTGTTTGATGGTGTTTAACGCCACTTTCAACACTATTTCAGTTATATCGTGGTGGTCAGTTTTATTGGGGGAAACCCGAAGAAAACCACCGACCTGTCACTGACAAACTTTTTCACATAATGTTGTACACCTTGCCCTGATTGACATTTGAACTCACAACATCAATGGTGATAGACACATATTGCATATGTAGTTGTAAATCCAATTACCATACGAGCACGGCCACAACGGCTCCTGATGATTTGGTTAAAGCTTTCTGTGCCACACGAGTTGTTTGTCTAATAAATTGACAGATGTTGTTTGTCTATTACAAGTTTTCGTGTTTCATGTTTTCACAAAATGATTGCCATGTTTATAATACACATTTGTAACTGTATCTCATGTGTTCGGAAGCATATATCATCGGTGGTATAATTGTTAGTGTGCTCGCCTCCAGTGTGGCAGATCGTTGGTTCGAGTCCCGATCATTTCAAACTATAAGACTACAAAATATGCATTTGCTGTTTCTTCGCTTAGCACGCAGCATTAATGAGATAGAGCAAAAACTGGTTGGCTTGGAATCAGGATAATGTGTCCGAGTGGAGCGACATGTCTATCCACGGACTGTTGTTATAGTAAGCTAGTACTATAAAGATCCAACTAAGCGTGTTGGTCTAGTACAAAGCGGACCTCATCATCATCTTCTTGCAAATTAACATGCTCTCGCCATGATATAGCTGTAACCTTGTTGTTTTTGCGTTGAACAACAATCACACACCAACGCACTCAAAAATAGTTCGCGGAAGTGGGCGAGATTGAATGATTTAGCTCTTAATGGACTGATGATAAAGTGTCATTGTCTTAAGAGTTCACAACTATAATTTACCATAATAACAACACCTTTCTTAATATGGGTATTTACTTATTTTTCAAATACCATCGGCTTTTAGTGGGGTTCATGTAACTCGAACTTTAGTTTTATATGTTTGTTTTGTAGATCGAAATTTTGTTATCATAGAAATTAGATTTTTCTTCATACATACCAAATTGCCAATAAGAAAATGTTGAAGACAACCAAGGAGTAATCGGAAACTATAAATCGAAGAAAGACAAACAACACAATAAACAAAGAAATAAGTCAAAGAGTGATCTGCAAAAAACCACAGATTGAACAACATGAACCCTTTTCAAATCTTAAATTAGAACTGTTGTACATCGTCCTCCCCCGATGATTATCGAATGGACAAATATGATTGAATGTTTTTCTTTCTTTTTTGATGTTCGATATACAAACTTACTAGACACTTATGCTGGTTAAGGGTAATTGATTGTAATAGTACATTTACATTCGTTACCGTTGTCAGATCTTAAACATTCCCCTTGTTATGCTGTTGTCTGTCTGGGTATCTATAATGACATTGAATCCTGAAAGTCAGATTAACACGACGGGTGTCACTAGTGGAGCAGGAACGAGTACCTGAGTTCATCCCTGTTTAATAGTGCGGTTCGTGTTACTCGATCTTTAGTTTTATGTGTATGTTTTGTAGATCGTTGTTTGTCCTTTTGTGCTTTTTCTTTGTGATTTCCCCTTTGGTATCTTCTAACTTGTGGGCATTGTGTTGTCTGTCCTTCTTTGATTCACGGATTCTTATTACCTCTTTGGTATCTTCAATCTTTTCTTGAAGATAACTTCATAATGAAATCATGCCGAGGGAAATTTAAAAATAAATTACATTTATTTAGATATATCGAATATAGTAGTAACGTAAGAGCAAAGAACGTGCTCCCAAACTAACTACTGGGCTTCACTGAATTAATACCCATGTACTGTTTCCCTGACGAGCGTCAGGTGACAGGAGGTAATCAATGACAGTCATAATATACATACAATACAATACAAGTTACACCCTAACAGATACATACTTAAATTCACACTTTCACAAGAAACGTTATTTTGTGTTAAGTTGTGACTTTCCATATATTTTATTTGTATCAGATTTTATTTGGAATTTGGTTGCATTCGGCCGGATGTTCTCGGACTTGTTCTTTCTATATCCTCTAGTGCCACCTACTACGAAATATAATGTTTGTAAACCTGTTATCGTCGTGAATGTGTCTGAACTACTGCTCCAGTGACGTTAAACAACAATCAATCAATCATTTCCATAATTTTTCTACAGTAGAAATTGGGTCAAATGAGTCACGGTTCTACGTATAAAACCTAGAGCATATTTGCAATCATTGGAGACATGGAGTTTCTGGAGTGGTCGACTACACATATACAATGTATACATGTACGAAAAGACGTGTATAAAATTGACCATTTCTAATAATTATGTAAATCAATGCAAGCAGACACATTTCTCAATTGTTCGCAGATATTTCGCTGATGAATTATAAAGGTCTGCACTGTATTACTATCATTGGGTTGATACATCTGTTGGTGTACTATTGTCCTCGAGTTATCATGCATCCAATAGTCAGTGTTTCGACACTGACATGGTTTATTAGACATATTTATTATTCAAATACAGTTCCCCAATTTTTTTTTTACAAAGCTAGGGTTCTGCTTACTGATACATTGGTGACCTTTGCAGATTTTGGCTATCCTGTTTAGGGCCTTGGGGTTTTTTCCATAATACTTCTAAATTACTTGGTTTTACAATAGTTTGATTTTGATCGTACCTGATAAAGGTTATTCCGGACACGTGTAGTTCGCACTAAAGTAAATATCTATATCTTTATTATATTAAATGTTTCCAATGTTTTATAGGTCACAAGTACTGTTTGTCTAAAATATTGACTGATATATGCCGTGTGTATTGTACGATTTCGTGTCTGCACTGAGTTCGTATATATGATGTGCTTAAAGCTTTGTGTGTTTGTTTGATGGTGTTTAACGCCACTTTCAACACTGTTTCAGTTATATCGTGGTGGTCAGTTTTATTGGGGGAAACCCGAAGAAATCCACCGACCTGTCACTGACAAACTTTTTCACATAATGTTGTACACCTCGCCCTGATTGACATTTGAACTCACAACATCAGTGGTGATAGACACAGATTGCATATGTAGTTGTAAATCCAATTACCATACGAACACGGCCACAACGGCTCCTGATGATTTGATTAAAGGTTTCTGTGTCACACGAGTTGTTTGTCTAATAATTTGACAGATGTTGTTTGTCTATTACAAGTTTTCGTGTTTCATGTTTTCACAAAATGATTGCCATGTTTATAATATAACTGTATCTCATGTGTTCGGAAGCATATATCATCGGTGGTATAATTGTTAGTGTGATCGCCTCCAGTGTGGCAGATCGTTGGTTCGAGTCCCGATAATTTCAAACTATAAGACTACAAAATATGCATTTGCTGTTTCTTCGCTTAGCAAGCAGCATTAATGAGATAGAGCAAACACTGGTTGGCTTGGAATCAGGATAATGTGTCCGGGTGGAGCGACATGTCTATCCACGGACTGTTGTTATAGTAAGCTAGTACTATAAAAATCCAACTAAGCGTGTTGGTCTAGTACAAAGCGGACCTCATCATCATCTCCTTGCAAATTAACCTGCTCTCGCCATGATATAGCTGTAATCTTGTTGTCTTTGCGTTGAACAACAATCAAATACCAACACACTCAAAAATAGTTCGCGGAAGTGGGCGAGGTTGAATGATTTAGCGCTTAATGGACTGATGATAAAGTGTCATTGTCTTAAGAGTTCACTACTATAATTTACCATAATAACAACACCTTTCTTAATATGGGTATTTACTTATTTATCAAATACCATCGGCTTTTAGTGGGGTTCATGTAACTCGAACTTTAGTTTTATATGTTTGTTTTGTAGATCGAAATTTTGTTATAATAGAAATTAGATTTTTCTTCATACATACCAAATTGCCAATAAGAAAATGTTGAAAACAACCAAGGATTAATCGGAAACTATAAATCGAAGAAAGACAGACAACACAATAAACAAAGGAATAAGTCAAAGAGTGATCTGCAAAAGACCACAGATTGAGCAACATGAACCATTTTCAAATCTTAAATTCGAACTGCTGTACATCGTCCTCCACCGATGATTATTGAATGGACAAATATGATTGAATGTTTTTCTTTCTTTTTTGATGTTCGATATACAAACTTACTAGACACTTATGCTGGTTAAGGGTAATTGATTGTAATAGTACATTT
>MJUT01012117.1:539260-551041 GCA_002080005.1 Gigantidas platifrons
ATCTTCGGCGGGTCTAGGGGTCTGGTGCGTACCCTTCACTACAATGTTTATGGTAGAGATCTTCGGCAGGTCTAGGGGTCTGGTGCGTGCCCTTCACTACAATGTTTATGGTAGAGATCTTCGGCAGGTCTAGGGGTCTGGTGCGTGCCCTTCACTACAATGTTTATGGTAGAGATCTTCGGCTTGTCTAGGGGTCTGGTGCGTGCCCTTCACTACAATGTTTATGGTAGAGATCTTCGGCAGGTCTAGGGGTCTGGTGCGTGCCCTTCACTACAATGTGCATAGTAGAGATCTTCGGCAGGTCTAGGGATCTGGTGCGTGCCATTCACTAAAATGTTTTAAAATTAACAAAGACGTACTCATTTCACCTCTGGATATTCTATTTTAATGTACTACAATTTTAGGGTTGCACCCATATGTCATTTTTAATCCCTGTACACTTACATGTTAGAATGTAGAATAAAAATAATCATATCACGAGTAACATTGTCATTTAACATTCAATAAAACTGACCCCCCCTTTTTTTTTCTAATTCCACAATTCTGGAAGTGGAATTACATCTAATAATATATATGGATGAGTCGCTTGAATTGGGACTTATTTGTGACTCGTATTAACATGGGTTACCTTAGAAGTAAACAATATATGAGTAAGAGTCTCCATTTTGACATTATGTTTCATCGAAATTTTCAGTGATTCAGTGTCCAATATGTGGAAATATAACGTGTATTTTGAACAACAGTGTGGTTGCAAGACTAAGAAGAGTTAGACGATACCAAAGGCCAGCCAATCAGAATCCGTAAATCAGAGAAGCATAGACAACACAATGGCCAAAAGAAAAAGGACGAAAGGACAAACAACGATGTACAAAACATAAAACTAAAGATCGAGTAACACGAACCCCACTTAAAACCAGGGTGATTTCATAAATCATAGAACCCCATCACATTCCAATGTTGTTTTTCTTCTTTTCAGATTGATGGTTTCCTCCCCTTGTTCTGTTATGTAATATGACAGGACGAGAAACGTTATTGATGAACATATTGCTTTGTTCGTATGTTTTGATCAAACAAGAAATATATATATATAAAAAATGACTGATTTTAATTGATTGTTTTAACGTGTTTTACAGAAATGAAACGCGCCATACCATAACAATTTTCACAGCTGTCTCTTTAGACATGTTAGACAAGTTCATAAATTATCTATGTATTTGTTATGTGTGTTATAATTTAAACATATTTTATTCAGAAAAGTACTGAAAAAGATTGGATAGCAGGACGAGCCTATATATCTTCTCCTCTTATGTGAGTTATATTGTATGTAAGTTACTCGAAAATGAGAAACAAAAAATACCACACTGTCCACACAAGTCAAAAATCAAATAGAATGACACAATCAATAACCCTAACACACAAATATATGACCTCTCATCTTCCTAGCTTCGTACAGGCACCTCAATAAATACAAAGTGGCGGAGTTAAACTAAAGATATGACCCCAAACCTACCCTCTGTATTTTATTAATTTTAGTATAACAGTATTCATTTGTGTTTTGATTTGATTTGATTTTTGATTTTTGGTGTTTAACGCTACTGTCAGCAATATTTCAACAATATCATGGCGACCAGTTTTAGTGGTGGAGGAAGCCGGAGAGAACCACCGACCATGGGCAAGCAACTGGTAAACTTTATCACTTGCGGCTGCGTGTTAAGTGCACCCTTTTTTGTAATTTACACAGCCGGGCGCGAACCCAAGCCGTATTGGTGATAGACTTGTATGAGTTGTTAGATCCAACGACCTAACTCATTGAGCCATCCGGGCCCCATTTGTGTTTTGTCTGACCCTTTTATGAGTAATCACGTAAAATTGGGTACAGTGGTTCCGCCTGATTTGTAACAACGCCACTACCCCACACCATCCCAATTACTTCCCTTAGCAATAAAAACCAAACACCATATCCATTCATATATCCGAAGAACGAAAACTATACCCCATCATATATCTGTATTATAAAGTTTTCGGTGACCCATTCAGATAACATTAGACTAAAAACTGTAACATGACACCAACATGACCTTGTTAACCCTACATAACTTGACATGGCAGGTAACATGATGTATTATACATGTCATTATGACGGGTAATAAAATTTCAATTTCAATTGTTACATTTCACCTGTACATATCACCTGAGGCCAGGTAAATTGTTACGTCACTACTGGTGATATCGACCGTGATTCAATGACCTCCTATTGTAATGTTATGAAAAAATAGTTTAAACAGTGATGGTCAACGAATCCATCAATACATTAAAAATACGAACAACAGTCCCTCACCTTAAACTACTGAATACCAAAGACCACAAGATATGGCGTTGCAAATTCAGATACTGGCACAGGACAGGAACAAAAATGTGCCAGGATTAAACCTGTTAATGGGATTCCAATACCCATCCCCTCTCATAATTGGATCCCCACAGACAATAAAGATACAAGGGAAAAATACATTTCTACTCAAAACACCACGGTCTATCACAAAAAATAATTAAAACAAAAACATGGACTTTACAAAAGTAGGGACAATGAATGCTCATAGTTAACTGACTACTAGCTGGGAAGGTAGAATATGTTGGTTATAGACCATTGATCGTAAGACCTGCTATAGTAATGTCCTTATTTATGTTCTCATTCATTCTTAGTGATACTGTAGTGTATTGTTACTTTCAGTGGAAGCGACTTTGTGCAGGTTTTTTTTTTTTTTATTATTGTTTGTTAAGTTTGTATTGCCGTTTGAGATCCATTTATCAAGTGGGGAAGGTTTGGAATCCTATTAATCGTGTTATCCCGCCACGTTTTGAGCCTGTCCCAAGCCAGGACTTGTATTTCCATTGTTAAATGTGGTTTCTGTGATCAATTGTTAGATGTGGATTGGTTGTTTTGTTGATATTGGTGGAATTGTTGACCATCACTGTTTAAACTTTCATTCCGGTCGAATCAACCCAAAGACTATAAAATTGGTATTTGTTAGGAACTTCGCTACGTACACAGCAGGACTAACAACAAAGACTAGTTGGTTCCCAATCAGGATAATCTGTCCTAGTGGTATGCGGACTGTTGTTTCAGTGAGCTAGCACGATTAAATTCCAGTCCATAGTGTTAGTCTATAGTACAAAGTAAAACCATGATCGCATCCAGTAGTAATTTGTTCGCTACATGATATAGCTGCAAAATTGTCCACTTTGGTGAAACACCAATGGCTTACCCACTCTATCATCTATGTACTGCTCATATCCCCGTCTTAATGGTGGCAACAATCTAGACTTCCGCCCACTAGACCATCACAGTGCCATCTTCTTGCCAGAACGGTTTATCATTTGTGTCTAGTTTTGAAAATGGCTGACATAGCGCCATCTACACTAGTTTTATTATTTGTTGCCCGGATGAAAATAGCTGAAACAATGCCTTTTGTGTTAAACAGCGATACTTAAACTAATTTAACACGGTCCATAACAAAAATGTAGATTTATAATTTAGTGTGCACGAGGCGTGTCTGGAAAAACCTTCATCTGCAGGTACACTCGTAGTTATAATATTGGAAAACCAAATAACTTAAAGTCGTAGGGAGACAAGGAAACTAGGACAGGGAAAACCTGGCTACGGTTACTTAGGCCCACCAAAATCTGGCTACGGTTACTTAGGCCCGAGGGAAGAGCTACGGTTACTTAGGCCCGAGGGAAGAGCTACGGTTACTTAGGCCCGAGGGAAGAGTTATGGTTACCGAGGGGCGATGAGCCTTAGCTTTAATAAAAATAAATCAAATATATATAGGGACTGTATATTTGAATATTGATAAATATTATACTTCGTGTAAGTTTCTGTAGTGATATTTGGTACTGTAATATTTTGGCATATTATACCTGGGTAATATTTTGGCATATTACTTGGACAATTAGACACTCAGTGTTCGGGTCGGGTAATTAATATGTCTCTCAGAGCTGGGTAATATTTTGGCATATTACCTGGACAAGACCACATTATTATATAAATATATCTTATAAACAATAAATAGCCACGGTATAAATGAAATATTGTTGAAAGTGGCGTTAATCACCATAAACTAGCTATACAATAAATTGAAAATTATCACAAAATCATGGGATTTTTTCTTCTTTCTCTTTCCTTTCTTTCAGTGATCAGTGATTGACTATATACGTCATTAATAAATATAATTTGTATACAAATGTACTTTCACTTCTTAAACATCATAATTATAGGTTTGATCAATCCAAGAAAATAGGGAGGAAGTGCGGAGATCTAAAGTTAATTAGATTGAGGTTTGATGTGATGCCTTTTTTCTATAGTAAAAAAAAAAACCATCATCAGCAGAAAAATAATCCTGACAATATATAAAATACAAATACTGCAATTAGCTGAAGTTACTCTAGATAATTTTAAGTGATATTTTAGATTCTATGAAGAATTTTCTTCTTCTAAGTTGACGATTACTGGTAAAGAAAATGATCTTCTCAATATAAAAATACTAAATACCGCAATTAGATAATGTTAAATGATAACCTTAAATGATATTTAATATTTTATGATGAATTTTTTTCACGTTGATGATTACTGATGTATTTGTATATTAATCGTGATAGGATGTGGGCGTAATATGTGTATTGCCCCGTCATCAGTCTACATATTGATCGACCGGAAATCTTTAAACAGGAATTAAAACATGTCTACAGACTCATTATATTGTAGGATTGGACAGATTTAGTAAAATTAGGGAAGTGCGTTAAATTAATATTGATATTATTAAGTAGGTGCGAGCTTAGGGTTAAAATAATAGTACTATATGTGTACTATCAAAATTTTCTAGAAAAGGAAATATGTCTATCTACCACACAGTCGAATCATCCTCTTGATTTGTCACTTAGATAAAATTGTAATTGTTGTACAAGGTCAAGTTGGCAGCATTTCTGCTATATTCAAGGATGATACTGCCAAGAAAATAAAATAACTGAAAATGAATGAAAAATAGCTGAAACCATCTACACCCCCTCTCAAAAACCTCCATTTTGGACTTGTTCTAACCATGTCCAGAAACATTCGGAATTTATTTTTCAGAGGCAAATAGCCGAAATTAGTTAAATAACTGAAAATAATTATCCCTGTATAATATTCATGGGGAGAACGACATAAAACACTACGAATCTTGTAGGTAAAAATGTGGCTGTGATGGGCCTACATTGTATGAGCGAAAGTTTCCATTACCATAGGACGGCTGTAAATGAGGAAGGTGTAAATAAATGGGTAGGGGTCGGCTATTTTAACTTACAACGAGCCCCCACCCACTATACCCCCTGCCAGAATGGCGGGATATGGAAATGTGATCCCATTTCTCTGCTTTGGGAAGAAAACTCTCTGATACGGACGCTCATTTACCATTGAGTGACTATTAAACAAATTTAATATCAAATGAAAACCTACGACATTTTTTTTTTGTAAGGCAGTGTAAACAAGAGAATATGGCTACACTATTATTAAGAAGGCGTTGGAAATGGATTGGACATGTGATTAGAAAAGATAGAAATTCCATCACTAAGACTGCACTACATTGGACCCCAGAAGGAAAACGCAAGCGTGGCAGGCCGAAAAACACATGGAGACGTACTGTAGAAGGAGAGATGAAGACCATGAATAACACCTGGGGGACTGTCGAAAAGATGGCCAAGGACAGACAGAAATGGAGGACCTTTGTTGCTGCCCTACATGCAAACGGCATATTGGGCAATAAGAAGTAAGAAGAAGACTCTTAAAGACACCACCCCCACCCAAGGACATGTATGATTTATTGCGTTCCTCGAATGTTGTAGTAATTTCAAGATCCTTGCACGTAAAAATACAAACAATAGTTTGTGATCCCTCCAATGCAACACAGACTTTTCCGACATTATTTCACCAACTCATTTTGAGCAACAACTAATTACACGAATCATTATTGTTAACATTTTCTTCTTTTCATAATAGCTTGTTGGGCGTGGTCGTTGGTGGACCGTTACTAGGCAACCCTTATCCACCATTTCCTCTTTTCCGTTCAATAATTCATGGCCCAATCCTAGCACCACGTTTCCCTTTCTATTCATGGCCCAATCCTAGTACCACGTTTCCCTTTCTATTCATGGCCCAATCCTAGCACCACGTTTCCCTCTGTGAGTGTTTAAAAACTTGATCTCGTTAGAAATCTATCTTAAATACTGTTCACTGATGTCAAACAACAATCAATCAATATACTGTCAAATAATATTAATTACAGGACATGATTCTTTATTATATAAACAAGCACGTGGCTCTTAGCTGCTATGAAATATGTTTTGAAAACAGATTATCCTGTAGTGGATATTCTACAAATCATATGGATTTCGACTTTACAGTTTTGTGATGTCCTTCATTATGAAAAGTGTGAAGATACCAAGGTGGTAATCAGAAACCGTAAATCGGAGGACAGACAATATAGTTGCCAAAAGTTTGAAGAAACCAAAGGGGTAATCAGAAGCTGTAATTCAAAGGACAGAAAATACAATGGCCAAAAGTTTGAAGAAACCAAAGGGGTAATCAGAAGCCGTAAATCAAAGGACAGACAACACAATGACAAAAAGTTTGAAGAAACCAAAGGGGTAATCAGAAGCCGTAAATCAAAGGACAGACAACACAATGGATAAAAGTTTGAAGAAACCAAAGGGGTAATCAGAAGCTGTAAATCAAAGGACTGAAAATACAATGGCCAAAGGTTTGAAGAAACCAAAGGGGTAATCAGAAGCCGTAAATCAAAGGACAGACAACACAATGATAAAAAGTTTGAAGAAACCAAAGGGGTAATCAGAAGCCGTAAATCAAAGGACAGACAACACAATGGATAAAAGTTTGAAGAAACCAAAGGGGTAATCAGAAGCTGTAAATCAAAGGACAGAAAATACAATGGCCAAAGGTTTGAAGATATCAAAGTGGTAATCAGAAGCTGTAAATCGAAGAAGGACAGAAAACACAAAGAACATAAGCTGGGACTGCACTACCACAATCATTGACAATAATCATATGTAATCTGGAATGGTAAGCTAATCCTGCTCCATTATATAATGGCACCTGCTTTGTACTGTACAGACTAAGAGCGAAGATGATTTTGATGTTAATTAGTTTTAATTTGTTACATCTTAAAGTAATATGAAATGCCAAAATCATTATTTTCAGTTTTCTAAAAATTTCTGATATATGTAAAGATTAAATATATAAAGAACGTAAACCATTCACTTTTTGAGAGCTACTATAATTCAGGAGAAAACGTCATTTTATTCCGTCTTCGATAATTCTTGCTACCCGGACAATAATGCAAATCATATGCTATTGACCTCAGATTTGAACTCATACGGTAGAGATTGTGCGAATGCCCCGTTATAGTGTTGATGAAGAAAATGTCGGAGGCAAAGAAATTGAAGCCAGGTCCGAAGCGTAAATTGAGCGATTCTGCCAGAAAAAGAAACAAAAAAGCAGCGAATGCTAAGTTAAACAAGAACAGAATATATATTGGAGATGAATATTATCGTTGGATGGAAATACAGACCGCTCTTCGTCTGGAAACGACCTCTGAAGTGGCCAAGATTCTTCTTGACAGGTAACATAATTTTCGTTTCGATTTACATTCCATTATTTTCCATTCAATCCACGATTAAAAATGATTTTCCCTTAGGCAAGAAATTTAAATTCTTTCAAAACCAGAATGATACATGTGCTCACCTCAGCATCCATCGTTGCTTACGTTGGTGATGAAATTTCATGATCGGCAATCATCGGAACGGTGCATCCGAAAGTTAATTAGCCGCCATTGTCTTGAAAAAACACGTACGAGATGGAATGATTTTCTGTTCTTAATCACAGATGATCGCGATTTTCGTCCTCAAACATGCACGAATGATTTAGTTTTTAGGGAATGTAAATATATCAAGAATATTTTGGAAGATGTTTATTTCACTAAAAACTCGTTTCATTTTACTTTAATGAAAAAAAAACACGTAGATATCAAACTTCGTGCTCACGACGAGTTTCTGGACTAACCTTCATCAGGTACGGTCTAATCCGAAAGATTGGAAAGTCAAATAATTTAAAATAATCATGACATTTTTTTCTAGATTATTTTTCTCCTGTTTTATAGGCGGTGGTGAAGTTTTAACATTATGTAAGTACATGTATATGAAATAAATTATATAACAAGTTGTCATGGGCTTATAGTTGTATAAAATAATGAAGTAAATATAATATATAATTCGGAAGTTAATTTCGAGATGACGTTGGAACTTGTTTACAGTTTAATACATGCACAGTTATTTATATAAGCAGCATTCATGTCTATTGATCTATGGGTTCAAAGTCCGCATTGTGCGTGATACGCAGTACACAAATAACTACTACACCGATGTAAGCGGCTGTTGTAGATAGGAATGTAATATTAGATTTTGAAATGTACTGTGAACTCTAGGGTCATCATGACTTTTATATTTATATACTCCTCGAGTTTCAGATTGTAAGCTGCATGTGACGATTAATCAGTTTTTTTTCAGCCTTTTTAACAACAAATATTTGTTAAAAAATAGATTTACTAAATTCAACAAAATGTATATGGGCGATTCGGAGGTTTTCCTCGAGTTAAATGGTCTAGAATACTCGTAGGTCGATAAATGCAAATCCATCAATATTTATTTTGAACAATTCAGAAGCTATTGTTTAATCTTTAATCTCCTCCCCATGTAGAATGGTTTGTTTTTTGTTTGGCACCGTCCGATTTATTTTCTATCAGAATATCTAAATTGATAATTATTTTCGAAAGTTTAAATTTGAGATGAAGAAAAATATACATATTACAATTATATATCATACGGCGTGGGTTCGCGCCCGGCTTGGTAAATTACAAAAAAGGGCGCACTCGACTCACAACCGCAAGTAATAAAGTTTACCAGTTGCTTGCCCATGGTCGGTGGTTCTCTCCGGGCACTCCGGCTTCCCCCACCACTAAAACTGGTCGCCATGATATAGCTGAAATATTGTTGAAAGTGACGGTAAACACCAAAAATCAAATCAATTATATATCCCGCCACATATTCGTGCCTGTTTGAACCTACATTTCGGCTTCGTTCCATTGTAAATACTGTGTTCAGGATTTTGTTTTCCCGGAAACCAAATTGCTCCGGACGTCCGACATGTTGTGATTGTTTATGGCGACCATTAGGTACCATAATGTACCAGTGTACCGTTTAACCCTTTTTTTTCAACGTTAATTTAGCCATCAAAACAAAACAAGCAGATTTAAATAGATTGGAAAATCAATTGTTTAATGACAAACATCATTTTGTTATGAAACATCAAAATATAAATGAATGACGTCAATCTTCATCTTTTTTTGCGCTTTACTTTTCAATAGTGTCACATGTTCAGCCATGTTCCTCTATCGATGAAAACGTTGACCCACCCTGTTTTTCGGTATTAAGGAGATCGGATTATACATTCTGATTCATTTAATGACCTAATACGCGTGTATGAGTTAGTAATTACTGTATGAATTATCAATACACAAAGATATGTAGGAATCTTAATCATGTGGTTCTGCGGTTTAATTACTTTGTCTACGAAAAACATGTTGCCATTGGCAACTGCTTACAAAAATACTTCACTATTTTCACCTATTAATAATGATGGGCGTTTATTTTAGGAACATAATTTTCTTCAAGCTGTCATAGCAATACAAAAATAACTCGCTGTAGATATAAATAGAATATATATCTATTAGTCTGTCAGTTCAGAAAAATGTGATATTTGTACATAATTACTATACACCTTTACAACCAATCTTTTATGAATGAAAGGTCTCAAGTTAATGGAAATCTATAGAAATGAAACTGTTGCCATGTTCGTAAAATCGATCACAAAACAATACAATACAAATAATTTATTTCCGATCAACAGTCCACGAAGGAGAGAATGATAAGCTACTTAAAATCAGTCGATTTAAAGCATGTAAATGGAAATAAATGGGGTTTTTTTACTGGGGGATTTAATGATCCCTAGTCTGAGCATCAACTATGTCATGGATTTTATTAAGGAAATTTTGAAGATACCAAAGAGTTAATCCGAAGTCGTAATTCGAAGGACAGACAATACAATGCAGGGGCGGATCCAGGATTTCAAGTTAGGGGGCGTACTTTAAAAAATCACACCGAGCGGAGCAAAGCGCGAAAATTTTGGGGGTATTTCGTGTCAGAAAAATCTCAATTTCATGCAAAAAAAAAATATTTTTTCCAATTTTAGGGGGGGACGCCGGGTGCTCCCCCCTGGATCCGCCCCTGTAATGGTCAAAAGGATTAACAATGATCTACAAAACACTACACAGAAAAGTAAATATCGAGCAACACAAACACTACTAAAACCCGGGGTGAACTTGGGTGCTCCGGAAGGGTAGCCAGTTCCTGCTCCATTACTGAAATAAACGAATGTGGAAGATGTTTGTTTAGTTTATTAAATATAATTGATATAACTTGTCGATTTGGTATAATTTGACTTTTGTTATTATTGTATTTGTATGGAGAAAGACTATAGTAAGTTGTAAAAACTTTTTATCAATCCAATTGTATATTTATTTATATCGTCCATAATCTCGTTATAAAGTAAAAGGCACTGTGTTCTTGAAAATGAGCGATAAAGGCCCTCCCTATCAATGGATTAACCTAGATATGAGATCGTATGGAGATATGAAATTATAGGTCCCTGTTGTATTACAATAAAATGTGAAAAGTGTCCAATTAACAGAAATCCACGGTGCCGTTTAGATTCAGAAGTTTTTAGAAAAAAAAGCAGGTTAACCAGTAGTATAGTGTTTCTTGTTCCACTGATACAGGGATGATTCTGGTTAGAAAATAAAACAAGTGGAAATCAGTGAAAAATAGCTGAAACTATCTACACTATCTTTAAAATAGTCATTTTTTACGTGTTTTTACCGTGTCCTGCTACTTTCAGCATTTTTGTTTCACATGAAAATAGCTGAAATCAGTAAAATAAATGAAAAGAATCATCCCTGCTGATATTGAAAATAAATTTTCCATCAAGTTTTAATTTTAAAATCCACAAAAGACCGCTGCATGAGTACATTTTAAGAACGGTATATTTAAATGTCAAGGACGATAATCACATGTATTAAATCAGTCAGTTCTCAATGACTAAAGGACATATTATGTAAATAGTTTGTAAACAGGCTGTAGGAATTAAAACTTTATGAACAAAATAATTTCAACACATTCCATTTAAATGATGCAATACAAATTGATATTTTTATCAAATAAATAATATACAACACAAGTTACTTTTGTAAAAATACAATGTCCCGGACGGGATTCGACCCCGGGACCCCTCTTCTTTGTAAGTCAACACTCTACCTTAGAGCTGAACTGAAAGAGATCACGAATAACACAGGATGGTTGTGGTCGTGATGGTCTGGTAGTTGAATTAACAACTACCTGTGCAATCAGAACCTATCACCACTGTAGCGAGTTGGAATCCCGCTCATGGCGAGGTGTACTAAATACAATATTATGGGATTAAATTTGCCTGTGACTTGCGGTAGGTTGGTGGTTGTCTCCGATGCTCCGGTTTCCTCCACCAATATAACTGACGGCCACAAAATAACTGAAATATTGTTGAAAGTGACGTTCAACACCATAACCCTATCCTTACCCCCCCCC
>MJUT01012117.1:551839-564678 GCA_002080005.1 Gigantidas platifrons
CCCCCCCCCCTAACTTGAAATCCTGGATCCGACCCTGGAAAGGTCTTTTAAGACTAAGACTAAGACTTTTATTTTTCGAATTATCGGCCACTATGAGCAGAACAATCAAACATCAAATGAAGTTAATTCAAATTCAAATAGTTTATTGATAGTAAACCATACATTGGCGTGCATCAAGACAATACAATATAATTATAATACATTACACAAACATGAATAAGTCAAGGATTTATATAGTACTATATAAATCCCTGGATAAATAAAAGATATGCATATAATAATGATATGAAGTATATTAAATTATTCACAGGGATCAGATGTCTAGGGTCAATGGGAAGCACCACCACCGACGGAAAGAACCACGTTCTTCCCATCGATAGTGGTACCCCACCGAACCCAAACGCAGAATTCCTGTGAACTATGTGTTACGTATATTGTTTGCTTCTTTTAAAAATTTGCAAATTTGTTTTGTTTTGAATAGATCCTTAGGGTTAAGAATCTCTCTTATAAGATCATCGTCAGTTCTAGTACTTTGGAACAATGTATTGTACCTATTTCTGATATTCTGGTATTTAGGGCAATGTAATATAAAATGTTTTTCATCTTCAACCGATGAAGGACAAAATTTACAAAGACGTTGCTCGCGAGGAGTGTTATTGTAACGACCTGTTTCTATATTAAGACTATATGTGCACTTATTCTTATTTTTGTAAGGAAAGATCTGTGTTCTTTTGAAAGGGGAAATTCCAAATAGTTTTGTAATTTAAAAATGCCGAGAATGTTGCTGAGAAAATGTAACTTGCCCGTTTTATTTTTTCGAATGTTTTCAAACTGTTTTAGCGTTTTTCTTTCGTTAATAATCCAATAAACAATAATCAATAATATTCAAGAAAATATAAGTCCCCGACAAAAATGGGCTCAATGTTAATTCAAGATAATGACGTTCTACATCATGTGCGTATTTGCTTGCATAAATGTAGATAATAATGTCTTCAACTCAATGCATCAGCAGGTACATGTGACATTATTAAAAAATATATATATATATATATACGCTTATTGATCCTAATTCAGGTCACACATTTTATTTTTTTTTAAATTGACAGTGAAAATGATTTCGCACGCAACACCCATATTGAGTTCACTCTCAATATAAAGAAAAAATGTGTGACCTGAATTAGGTCACACATTTTTTCTTTATATTGAGAGTGAAACTGATTTCGATAACCTAATTAATATGGGTGTTGCGTGTGATATCTGATTTCTGTCCAGGAAATACAATTATTTTTTTTGGAACAAATCTATAAGAATAAGAACTTTAAGAATAAATAACTAAATAAATTTTGCTTTAAATAAAAAAATAAATAAATAAATGAAAATAACATCCGAATCCGACCGACTGCGTGTTAATTTAGGAAAGTCGGTTCATACCCGTTCTTTTCTAGTTCAACTCCCGTCTCATCTGGATAAATATGGGTCAAACAGGTTTAAAAAAAAAAAAAGTTTTTTTGAGGAATGGCTACACATGTTTTCATACAAAAATTTGCCACCGTAAATAATATGAAGATGTGTAAAAGGTAACCACAACCCTTCTGATGATTCACCAACAGATAATTCCTGTTATGTTCAACAATGGCCGCTTGTTGCAAAACGTTATCAGCCAGTCATAATTACATTTTTGAAATATATCCACCACGCAGTCAGCAAAACACAATGGACAAATAATTCGGGTGTATTATATATTTATTTTATTTTTTTATCTCGAACAGAGTAGTTCAACATTCGACTACCAAAAAGTGATAAATATGTTTTGGGGGACTTTCATTGGGGTGTCGAATATTAATTCAGACTTGGGACTATCTGCTGGGAAGACATTTGTATGGGTTAATAATGGAAATGGAGAGTTCCATTAGTCTTGACAAAAATCCACCTGTATAAGTTTTAATTTTATAACATTTTTTAAATCCCAAATTCGCCCACTTTTATGATCTTTATGAACACCCCCCTTTTCATCGTTCCAATGGATAAGGTGATGCAATATGAGTTCGTTATGTTATAATAATCGATGCTGATCAGTCATTTTCCAAAATGATCTTTGCGAGAATTTTTTTTAGCATCCTTTATCCCTTTCCGAAAAAAAAAATTGAATTAGACTCGAAGTTCTAAATTTTGAAGCGAACTCTCTTTCTGTGACAATATAAGATAAGATAAGATAAGATTTTATTAATATAAAATCCAAAAGTTGGATTGTCATCAAACAACAAACAATACATTCAACTACAGCATGCAGGAATACACAAATATAAACATTCATATTATTTACAATGAAAAATATTTAATATAATATTTAATATTTCGACTGAGGAGGTTTGATACAGAGACAAGTACCAGAAATATGTGACATGAACCAATTGAAAATTGTCCTGAAAAAATAAATAGTCAAACCTGTATTAAGAGGTCATCTTTGGGACAAAGAAAAAGTGGCCTTAAAAGACAGGTGACCTCTTAAAAGAGGTTCAATTCATATAAAATGTTCAATGCTAGGACAAAAAATGATAGGTGACTGCTTAATAGAGGTGGCCGCATGTGCTGGTTTTACTATGTTCGATGAATTGCCGTTGACACACAGTACCGTGTGAATAAGATGCTATTTTGGGAGGATACAAATACAATATACGTTCGACCGTACAAACCACCTGTCATTCCAAACTTGCACCTGGGTTATTTGTGTATTACCCGTATGTTTCATACCTGTCAAGGTAAACAAACTTATTAAATATATTAGATATGATTCAATCCATAGCCACACAAAGGAAACTACAACCACATATTGAACTGGGGTGTTTAAAAGTCACGAGTTTGTATAGAGGTGCGTAAATATCACATCGAAACATTTTGGGTGTGTTTATATATATTACAAATAACATAAATAGGTCAATAGGTAAGAGTTTACGCCAGCTATTTAGTACAAAGATATTTAGTAGCGAGTTTTCAATATTTTAATCAGGTGAGGGCTTTTGGTTCACCTTTTCACACTTTTCCTCCTACATTATGAAAAGAAAAGTTAAACACTGATGGTTTAGCGAATTTTATATTTTTTTTAATCAGGTGTTGGTTCACTATTTCACACTTTTCCTCCTAAGTTTAAACAGTAATGGTCAACAATCCCACAAATATCAACAAAAACAAAGAAAGTGTAAACAGTGATGGTCAACAATTCCACAAATATTAACAAAACAAAAGAAAGTTACAGTGGTGGTCAATAATTCCACAAATATCAACAAAACAAAAGAAAGTTTAAACAGTGATGGTCAACAATTCCACAAATATTAACAAAACAAAAGAAAGTTACAGTGGTGGTCAATAATTCCACAAATATTAACAAAACAAAAGAAAGTTTAAACAGTGATGGTCAACAATTCCTCAAATATCAGCAAAACAAAAGAAAATGTTAACAGTGATGGTCAACAATTCCATAAATATCAGCAAAACAAAAGAAAGTGTAAACACTGATGGTAAAAAATTTCACAAATATCAGCAAAACAAAAGAAAGTTTAAACAGTGATGGTCAACAATTCCACAAATATCAACAAAACAAAAGAAAGTGTAAACACTGATGGTAAAAAATTTCACAAATATCAGCAAAACAAAAGAAAGTTTAAACAGTGATGGTCAACAATTCCACAAATATCAGCAAAACAAAAGAAAGTTTAAACAGTGATGATCAATAATTCCACAAACATCAACAAAACAAAACAAAGTTTAAACACTGATTGTCAACAATTCCACCAATATCAACAAAACAAAAGAAAGTTTAAACACTGATGGTAAAAAATTCCACAAATATCAGCAAAACAAAAGAAAGTTTAAACAGTGATGGTCAACAATTCCACAAATATCAACAAAATAAAAGAAAGTTTAAACAATGATGGTCAACAATTCCACCAATATCAACAAAACAAAAGAAAGTTTAAACACTGATGGTCAATAATTCTACCAATATCAACAAAACAAAAGAAAGTTTAAACAGTGATGGTCAACAATTCCATCAATATCAACAAAACAAAAGAAAGTTTAAACAGTGATGGTCAACAAATCCACAAATATCAACAGAATCTCACCGAAATAACTCGACATATGACGTTAGAAATCTAAGCCCTGGTATTTCATTGAACTTCGCGCTTTAGTACAAAGATATTTAGCGAGATTTTAGATTTTTTAATCAGGTGAGGGTTTTGTTTTGGTTCACCTTTTCCTCCTACGTTATGAAAAGAAAGTTTAAACAGTAATGGTCAACAATATCATAAATATCAACAAAACAAAAGAAAGTTTAAACAGTGATGGTCAACAATTCTACTAATATCAACAAAACAAAAGAAAGTTTAAACAGTGATGGTCAACAACATCATAAATATCAACAAAGTGATCTTAACAAAAGACCATGACATATGACGTTGGAAATCTAAGTCTTGGTATTTCCTTAAACTCCGTGTTGTTGTTTTTTTCAATTATGATACTATATTTCCTGTTTTGAAATGACCATATAAGGATTTGGAAAGATTTGTTTTACTCTTTCCGGGTTGGAAATTTGAGTGAATTAATAAAAACGCTTTGACGGTGTAATGTATCGCGTATTCATCCCGAGTGTGATAATTCGGTCACTTGGTCGTCATCCAGGTCAAGTCAACGACTATAAAATTAGTATTTCGACTTCTTCTCTACAAAAGACACATTAAACGCAACGAGTGGTTGGTTGTATGATCGTGGAAGTAGTTTTCCCCAGGTACTACGGTTTCAATAAAACTGACCACCATGATATAGCTGAAATATTGTTGAAAGTGGCGTTAAACACCATACTCTCGTCGAAGTCAGGATGATCTTTGCGAATGAATCAACATGTCTACTTGTGTATAGTTGCTCTCAGTGATGCTAAAACTATATATAAATTAATAATAACAAAAAAAATAATAAACCGTGTTTATAAACTTGTTGCTTCAGTACAAAGCAGACCTAATCATCTCATCAAAAAATCACCATGATACAGCACAAAAAATACTCAATTTGACTCATTCACTGCATGTATAAAATGTACTGACAACATATTGAAATTCATTCTCTCATTTCACGATACCTTTAGTTTATGTTTGCTTATATGGGGTTAAAAAGGATCAGAAAACCCTATTCTTTATTCAGTCTGCAGTGTGTTAAACAATTACAAATTTACAGATGCAAAGGAGTAGACCGGACACTGGAGGATGGGGGTGGACTTTTAGAAACTGACAAGCAAGAAAAATGGCACTTTGGTTTCAAAGCACATCCTCATACCCTTGGTTAACCGAACAAGAAAGGAAATTTTGCTAAAAGCCGTTTCTTAAATTTTTGACCAAAATGAAATGGGACAACTCCTCCCTACCAACCACCGCCTCCCCGCCCGTCTCCTACGCCCCTGATAAACTGTTTTTTTTCTTTCTAAACCTCTATGACAAAAAAAAAGGCAATACATTTAAAAATAATAATAAAATGCACTCGGTCGTAATGAAAAACGAAAGTGTTAATAAAATTTTCTCAATCGGTCATCCATTTGGAATTAAATCAACTTTCTGGTCATATTAGCAATCGATATCACATCCCCGTTTTATAACAGTAGATTTAATCAATTGTACGTCGTTTTCTCAACATTTAATCAACAGTTCAACAAAGAGAAGTTAAAATTTTAAACGGACAAAGGAATACTATGAAATGTTATTTTACCTGCGAGATTCAGTCATGCATTTATGTGTTTTTGTTTTGTTTCCATTAGAAACGGAGATCAGCTCATCATCAACAAGTTCAAGTATTAGCACGTTGTGCTACACGTTGTCATGAGAGAGGAGATTTGAATGTTTGTGTTTACAACGTGTTGTCTTAGCAACGAACAAATCTATTTTGAAAAGATTACCATATTGAATTAAATAGTAATCAATTTCTTGCATAACACTAATATTTTAATAATTCATGTATTTGACCAGAAATTAACAGAAAAACAACAAAATAAGTGGAAAAATGGTGTTTGGGTTGATACAGAGTGTCCAATAATTGACGAACCTAAAAATTGAAGCGCGTGAAAAATCCATTAGCAGTAACATTTCCTTGCACTGGTCATTGGCATCTGACCTCAAGCATAGCACAACTGACGTACGTTTGTTAGCACCCCGAAATAGATGGGAAAATGTTAATGTACAAAGACACCTACACATAACCTTGTGGGGAGGGGGTGCGGCTGTCAGATCGTTGCAGCTGACATTTTCTTCTCCATTTTAGTCTGGTAGTCGTGATAGTGTTGACAACTTGGCGAAAGTGACAATAGATACCAAGAGAGCCAAACCCAATATAGTTTGGGTTTGCCTAGTTTATGGTGTTTAACGCCACTTTCAACAATATTTCAGTTTATATCATGGCGCTCAGTTTTATTGGTGGAGGAAACCCGGGAGTACCTGGAGAAAACCATCGAGCTGTCGCATGTCACTGACAACCTTTATCACATAATGTTGTATAGGCCTGAGTGGGATTCGAAATCACAACGTAAGTAATGATAGGTACTGATTGCATATCCAACAACCACTAACCCTATATAGGAACAAATACGGAAATTCATATACATATTATAACATGTTGCGCACTTCCGGTTCGGACCAGAAAATTTTCTATTTCTATTTTCGTCTGTCCCTTCGAGTTCGA
Organism: Gigantidas platifrons; assembly: GCA_002080005.1. Classification (NCBI taxonomy): domain Eukaryota; kingdom Metazoa; phylum Mollusca; class Bivalvia; order Mytilida; family Modiolidae; genus Gigantidas; species Gigantidas platifrons. The sequence continues at coordinate 558,557 of MJUT01012117.1, forward strand.
GTCATCGAAGTTCGACTGTAGTTCAATAAAAATCCTTCTTCTTATGTAAAGGTTAACGTGCTCACGTCCAGTGTGGTAGATCGTGGGTTCGAGTCAAACTAAAGACTATTCAAATTTGTATTTGTTGCTTCTCCCGTAAAGACGCACAATCAGACTAATGCGTCCGAGTGGAGCGACACGTCTAACCACGGATTGGTGCTTCAGTGAGCTAACACTATAAAAAGCTAAAGAAGTGGGTTGGTTTCAAACTCCGGACAGTTACCAGCTCCGGTCCGCACACTACCTTCCACTGTATCCAGCGGATGAACCGTGTTCGGTAGCGGATACGAGAACTGTCCGGAGGTTTGGGTTGGTTTAGTACAAAGCGGATGTCATCATCATCTCATCCAATGTAATTTGTTCTCCCCGTGATAGATGGAAACATTGCTCATTTCGTATTAGCAACAATCACTCACTCACTCTTCTTATTTATTGATTTTTGATTGATTTATTTTTTTGTGTTTAACGCCACTTTCAACAATATTTCAGCTATATCATGGCCATCAGTTTTAGTGGTGGAGGAACCCGGAGAGAACCACCGACCATGGGCAAGCAATTGGTAAACTTTATCACTTGCGACTGCGAGTCGAGTGCACCCTTTTTTGTCATTTACAAAGCCGGGCGCGAACCCACGCCGTATTGGTGATAGGCTTGTATGAGTTGTTAGATCCAACGACCTAACTCATTGAGCCACCCGGGCCCCTCTTCTTATTCATCTACAACAAAAATACAATACAGTGAATAATACAAAATATATAACAATGTCTAAAACTCTAGCACTATCACATTTATGAGTACAAATACGGTAGTATACTTGATTGGAAGACGGTAATTTATATTTACGTTTGCGGAAAATATCGCACACAATTTATACTGCCAATGGAAAAGTCAGTCACATTCACCGGCGCATGTGCAAATTAGATTATACCATCGATAAATTGCTCGTTTGTCTACAAAGTGAAAGAAGGACGCCATGTTAGAATTTCAATTAAATTACATGCAGTAGTTTAAAGAATATTCTCCAAACTTCTGAACATGGCTGCGAACTCGACAAAAGGTTATTTCAATCTAATAGGAGATGAAATTAAAACTATACCGGACCTGACTATGAGTACAAAGATAGGCATCTCATACAGGGGCGGATCCAGGAGGAAAAATTGGAAAAAATACGATTTTTTTGCGTAAAATCGTGATTTTTCACACGAAATACCCCAAAAATTTTCGCGGCTCCCTCCACTCGGCGCGATTTTTTCTTTTTTAAGTGCGCCCCCCTAACTTGAAATCCTGGATCCGCCCCTGTCATAAGAAACAGGACCTCGATATCAACGATAAGCTAGTTTTTTTTAATGATTCAAATACAACTATATCACCTGATCAATTGAAAATAAAAATAATCCAGGGAATCTTTAAACAAAATATAAAACCAAAATGTCAGACTAAATGGGAAGAACGGTACAGTGGTAATATTGATTGGACACAAATTTGGACAAAATTAAAGAAAATCAAAGTCACTAATAAGGTCAAAGAATTCCAATGGAAATGTCTCCATAATATAAATTATACAGAACATAGATTGAAAAAAATGAATTTATCAAACGGAAAGTGCCACCTCTGTCAAATAAGAGACAACGATGAAACGATGCAGCATCTATTTTTTAAATGTCCTTCTGTGAAGAAAATTATTAAAGAAATAGAAGCGATTTTTAACAGATCTGGATTAATATATAATATAGAAATCAATGAATCAAATATTATGTTAGGGCTATATGAGGGTGATGATTTAGATGTCATTTTTAATACCGTAATATTTATTTCAAAGTGGGAAATATGGAAAATACGTAATAAGGTGAAATATAACCAATCCCGAATTGGAAATCAAACAATTTTTAACTCTTGGAAAAATAATTTTAAAAAACATTTACAATGCACATTACAAACTTCTCATATTAATGAAATTGATAAAAACAAATTAGAACTTATTCGGAATAACATAATTATGATTATTTATTATTTATGAACATATAGCTAATGAATGGTAATAATTGTATCGTTTAATTGTGTATATTATGATGAAATGTAAAAGCAAATGAATATGAAAAAGGTTTAAGTGGACTTTTTTTTTCACTTGCTAACCCTGGACAAGTGAAATTGATGTAAAACAGGGACCCTTAATGTGCGCTCCTGCGCCATCAAGGTTATTGTAAACAGGAGATTTTGAATAAATTATAATATAATGGAAAAAAGAAAAAAAGAAAAAGAAACAGGAACTGCTTATCCGTGGCGAGCACCCGGATTCACCTCAGGTTTGTTTCGGTCCGTGTTGCTCATCTTTTTAGTTTTCTTTGTGGTGTTTTTTGTGTGTGTTGTTGGTCTTTGTTCTGCGTTTACCATTGTGTCCAATGTTGTCTATGTCTTTTGATTGTCTATTCTGGAATGCCACTTCGATTTTTTCATCAAATTCTATCATGTTGTTTATATGTAGTTGCTGTCGAGAAAGTATACCGTACTCCATGTTGAGCATATCTAGGTGGGGTTATGACAATGGATGCTGCAAAGGGTAGAAGAGCGAGATGAATTGTAGTTTAGTACATATGTGACTGGGACGCAGACTACACTAGGATATATTTTTATTTTTCTATTTGTTTGTTTGTTTTATGTTCACATTAATTTGTTTTTGTTTGTGCTTGTTTTATGTTCGTATTGGTTTGTGCTTATTTTTATTTATTTATTATCAGGGGGGATCTGCGATCCTAACGGAATTGGATTGCCTTTTTTCCTGTTAAAAAATGAGGGGTTAATATATACCTTTGAAACATTAACGCGCCATTATTTTGGAAAATCACATCATATTTCAAAACTGAAATAAAAATTGCAGTTCGTGACCTATATAACCATGCATAAAAGCACAATTTAACGGTAAAACTGCCATAGTCGGACGCGCATCTTGGCCTGATTTTGACCCCGTTATGAATTTCGTGATAAGAAAAGAACGCGTTCCACCTGTCGTGCATCTGTCGTTTTTACAGGTGAAAATCAATAATGTCTCATGAAAATGTTTTTTGTTGGCTAGTGCAGATGTCAAGTTTATAACGGTCGCTATCAAACAAATTAAAAGTCTCCAAAAAAATCGTTAAAAATATGGGAAATTGATTGTCTATCCAAGCTAACGGTAAAATGTGTGTCATCTGTCGATATCAATGCGTCATGGATACCCGAGACACATTCTTTAAATAATTGAATTGATAAAACTTGAACTTAAACATCTAAAAATCAAATATCAAATTATATATTTACCTGTATCTAATATATATTTGGCCTACATGTTCAGAAAGAATGTATCACAGGAAAGGAAAATCCACATTTGTAAAAAAAAAATCGTTTTTTGTGTAAATTAATATTAATTTGTAATTTATTCAATTAGAACAGCCAGGTTTCCTGTAAGAGCAGTTTGTGTGCTTTTTCATTAACTACAAGATGATTTTTATTTTCAAATGAAGGGACCCTCGACCGGGGTTGGAGTTAAGCCAATTGGACCAAATGCTCCCAATTGGGCCCAGCGCTGGAATTATATACTAACGGACGCCGAGAAACTAGGTCCTATTTCTCTATCCGAGGTTGCTTCGAGGGCAGAGCCGGCTTTAGGAGGGGCGGGACCCACGGGTCTCTGTTAAACCTGTAGTGCATTGTTGTTGCGGGACACAATTGGGAGAAATTGTTCCAACTGGCTTAAAATCGGCCCTGAGAGATGCTGTATTTGAATCGTATTTATTTCTGAAATCTAGATGTGCATCACGAACAGACGTCCCAGTCATTGACACCTTTCTATATAAACTTGAGTGCACCCTCCCCCTTTTTTTCTTCATAATACTGCATGTATTAAATAACACAGCACAACTATGGCATTACACACTGTATGACTTATGTGCTGCACATTTTTTAGTGAACTTATGATTTCTTGCCAGACGTTCTTCTATTTATAATCTTATTTTTAAGTGGAAACATATCAGTCAATGGCAGAATGGCAGGCTTTGTTTTTATTTACAGTGTACAGTGTATATTTAGTAGATTAGATTGGTTCGAATTTGCAAAGTGGGGTTTCCATCTAAATATTTATACAAAATGTAACTTGGTAGGCAAATTATTTCCTTGTCTACATAATTTTTTGTACATGGGAAAATCCCTATAAATAGGAAAACTATTTATAGAAATAGATATAGGGAAATTCCACATACACACAAAGCGACCAACTATTTCTTGGATTCGTTCCAACTATGTCAAGTCATTGACTTGCGTACAACTAACTGTCAGCTGATTATCGAACGCATGAAATAATCCGAGTCGTTATTATCATTCAGAATGTTTCGGAGTTTTTCCATTATATTCATAGACGAGTGTAAACAGGTTACATATAAACAAAACAACAATATCGATCCAATGACTGACGTCTGCGGACAGAATGTAAACATGTTTACGCTTATCTTTAGGGTCAAACGAACTAAGATTGTTTAAATTTTAAAGATTATGCGTAATTGATTTTCTTTCTTGCATAATATATTATTTGTGTAAGTTATTCGTACATTTGTAAATATTGTTTCATAATCATGAGTTGCTTGTTCACTCAGTGCGTGATCATATAAGGGGGTCAAACATCCTCAGTTGGTGGGGGCCTGGGATTTTTTGTTTAGGCATAATTTATGTCTTCGTTTCTGTGTCGACGCATGCATAAATTACAAAGGGGATATAGGGGAAATATGGGGAGGGGGTAATGAAGCATTAGATTTTGCTTGTCACCAATATATTTGTTTTCAAGAAAAAATTCCTGCCTATATCACCCTCCACTATCATTTAAACCAGCAGAGCAATATGTAGCATTATATTTTAAAACTGAAAAAAAACCGAATCAAATATTTCTACCTTGCCTAAAATTTTCATATTTATATTTAGCTATATTAGACCTATAAAAAATAAAATACAGTTGGAAAAAATGGGGGTGGGGGGGGGTGCTATAACTATATATTACATGAACAACAGAAGACGGGGCACTATTTATTTTCAGTCATATGGCGGGAAAAACCCGTGAAATTGTCAATGGAACGGTTATTGCTTTACATGTCAGAGTCGGGGTGGATCGGACCAGTGGTGGGCGCAAGTTTCAGCAGTGGACATAACTGTGGGGGGAGGGGTGCAAGTTTTCTTAGCTGCCAAGCAAACAAAGTAGGCCCTTCTACCATCGGCTAACAGGTCAATATTGTTTTGCTTCCATGCTAAAAGTTCAGCATTTTTTATATATTTCTGTCAGAAATCGGGGGGGGGGGGCAATTGCCGTCATTGCCTCCTGGTTCCAACATCAATGCCGACCACCTTGCTGAGCTGAATATCTATGATGTTATAATTGTAATTCATAGTGGGCTCGGGAACTCTTTTTTCCTACTGCCATACATATTATATAAAAGAAATTCCCAAACCCATGTTAGCTTACTGAATAACAGTTTGTGGACAGACACGTTGTTCCACTCGGACATATTACCCTGATACTCAATCAACAAGTCATTGCTATTACTGTCCATTGCTTCGTATACTATACTTAGCTAATTAGCAGCCAATAGCACAATTTTATTGGGTTTTTTTTTTTTTTCTCCTACCGGTGATCGAACTCACGACTGTCTGGGTTGAAAAACTGTGTCTGTAATGATTTTGTTGTTATAAACTATAAAAATACGTTTATATTATTGTATATCTTTATGATTTTTTTTACCTTTTTTTATTCAATAGTATATTCAACTTGGTATTAAACCTGTGTATTTTGACTACGTCGTACTTGTAGCGTTAACACATTGGTTTAAACTCTAAGATTTTAAACGTCCTTGATTATATAAGGAAGTGTAATATTCAGTACAAAGGTTGTTTTTACCTATAACTACCTATTACTAAAAACTTCATTAAGGCATGTTTTTACCTGTTGTAATCACGTGTATCATGTGGAAATAAATATTTTGTGTTTAAAAATATGTTGATGAAATTCACTACAGATATTCTTAAATGTCCGTTTCGAAATTTGCGTTTGGGGTAGGGTGGGGTGGGTG
>MJUT01012117.1:597499-617597 GCA_002080005.1 Gigantidas platifrons
ATGCCCCTAACACATATTATATGACCCTAACACATATTATATGACCCGCCACTTTCCAGGCTTAGTGCAGGCACTTCAGTAACAAAGTAGCAGGGTTAAGGTAGTTGTAAGGGCCCAAACCTCTCCTCTTTAACAAATAATATAACAGAAATACTTCTGACTCAACCTTTAAACAACAATAAATTAATTACTTGAAATATAACGCACACATATAAGTAACAGATGTTTGACCTCTGTCGGTGGCAACAGTAATAGCTACCGAAGGGTCAAAAATATATATGTCATTATTAGATATATTGATTTGTTTTAAATTTGTGTACCATGTGTCTATATTGTTAAATGAATTTGCTCGGAGAGGATCTGGAAGGAAAAGTTTGATCTGAAAAATGCTACACAGAACACTAAAGATTCAGCAACACGAAGCCCATGAAAATACCGTGGTTGAACTCAGAATGGGTTCTCTCTGTTCTTTCTTCATTTTGTAAAATCCTTATATTGTCTACAATCTGAATTGTGTCGTCATAATTACCGCATTTAGTTAGACTTTGTCTATATTGCTATACTGTTTCATATCGTAGAATCATTAATTGTGACACGTCATTTTTTGCTACACCGCTTTGCATATCGTTAAAAACCACAAATACCATTATTCTGGTTAGATAAATGAAAATAAAACAAGATTGGAATATCAGTATTTATAGAATAAAGCTATTATTCTAATATTGGGTTCTGTATTCGTTTGATGGTATGTTCCGTGGTAAAACATTCAATAAATCACGCCCACCACATAATGATGACGTCGCAATAGCCTTTGTGCACAGAAACGCCATAAATTCTTCAGTGGAGTCGTCTATTAGCAACACTATCATTTTCTATACATCTTCTTCCTATTGAAATCGAAATAATTTGTCGCCCCGGTGTTTATTGGGGTTTGCGTTGCTCCAATCTTTGTTTTTCCTATGCAGTGATTTGTAGACCATAGTTGGTTTGTCCTTTTGTCTTTTATATTTTGGCCATTATGGTGGCATGAAATTGAAACGTAAGTTTTCACTTCCAACATTTAATTGCCACCAATATTGAGTTTGATGATACATTCGGAACTCCAAAGTCATAACTTATTTGGTTGATCCATTCGAACTTTCTTAGTCTTAGTTAATTGCAGACATGTTTCCTATGTGAACTATAATTGACGTTAAACAACCATTATTTAATCAGAAAAGCGACCAAGACGAAGTCCAATACCCCTATCCCTCCATTCCCACCCCAGGGAACAGTTAACCATAGTCTATTTTGCCTATTATGTTAAGAAGAGTTTGAAGATACCAAAGGGGTAATCAGAATCCGTATATCGGTTCATCAAAGTTTGTTTTTTTTATCCCAAAGATTTTAAAATTATTTGTCTTTCTATCTGGGACTCTGCGCGTACCTGATGAAGGTTACTATAGAAACGCATCGTATGCACTAAGTTTGATATCTACATATCTAAATTTAAGTGGCTTGATAATAAGGACTATTGACCAGTTATGGAACAGGACGCGCTAATTATCCTTTGATACCTACTGGTATCACTCCAACTTTTGTATAGCGCAGGGTGTAAGGAAGTAGTGTTTTCTAAGCTTACTTGGCTTTGACCTTGAAATGTGTGTTGTTGGTAGTTGTTTATGCGAGTTATCCCTTCTACCCTTCTACTCGAAATTCTCATTGGTCTACGATACGCCCCCCCCCCATTTTCCACCACGCACACACACTTTGTTGGTAAAAATATAAGACAAAAAGCTGAATATTTAGCATTTAGGAATTAAAAAAAAGTATTGTCCAGCTAACCAATGGTATATTAAGTGCACGTTCTATTTTTTGTTGTTGTTGCTTGACAGATTAGAAAACTTGCCCTCTCCATGCACCCAGTCTACTCCCCACTTTCTGGTCAAACAATAAAACTTGTCCCCACCACTACTTTCCCCTTTTCGTTCAATTCCTAACACTTGCCCCTCCCCCCACTTTCAGGTCTACTCATATACCTCTGTATATGTAATAATATGTGCCACATGAACACTATAATGACAACATATGACCTTTACTGAGCTGTATGCATTACCAGTTAAAATAATAATACGTTACAAACCTTATATTTCTAAATGAATTATGTTAGCAGACGACATTAGTTATTATTGTCACGCGTCACCAACCAACTACATTGTACGTCAGTGTCATATACATATATGTATACGTATATTCCTTTTAATCAAACTTAAAGGTAAACCGGAAATGACGTCTTTTTCTTACAATGACGATTGATCAATATAATTTTATCTAAATAAATGCGTATTTACAGATAAAACTGACATGTAGCCATTATTTTCCAATGAACACACCGCCAATGGTAATTATATGCACAGAACCTGAGTTAATTAGAAACATACCATTGGAGAAAACGATTATTTATTATTTGCCTCATTCAAGTCAATTAATTTTTCTGTAAATTTTAGCGACATAATTTTTTTTCCAGAACAGCTCTCTAAAAGGTAATGGTCTACACCCTATGAACTTTCCCATTCGTTTGAGAATGATTGTGTTTATGTACACAAAATGGGTGTCTGGATAACAGTAAGAAAATCCGAGCAACAATTGTTTCAACCCAAAACATAAATCAAGCCTTAATGCACATTTCCCTTGGATGTTTAGTGCCCAATGCAATTAATTTGTAAAATGTTCCATAAAGTCCTGGTATATGAGAAGACACCCCTCCCCCCTTTTTTTCCCACAAAACAAAATATAACTTGATAGTTTTATGTGCGATAAAACATTTCTACATAAGAAGTATATGACCTCTATACACAAATCGGGCAACCACCAGATGGTGTACCATAGGACATTTACACACATACCATGCTTGTCAATGAACTTCATACTTACTCACTGGAACACACTTCTACACTCTTAACCATGTAAACATCTTACAACCTTGGATAAAAATATCTAACACCCTCATTCATACATGTATACAATAAAGATTATAAAAATACATTTTTATACGGTTACAACCAGGTCATTGTGTTGTCTGTCGTTCTTCAATGTACGGATTCTGATTGCGACTTTGTTATCTTCGTGCTGTTCTTGAGTTTTACTGTAACAGTCACAGGGGCGGCTCCAGGATGTCAAGTAATGGCGCACTTAAAAAAATCGCGCCGAGCGGAGAAAAGCACGAAAATTTGGGTTATTTCGTGTGAAAAATCACGAATTTACGCAAAAAAATCATATTTTTTCCAATTTTAGGGGAGCGCCCCACCCCCCTGAATCCGCCCCTAAGTCAGAGGGGAGATTTGGGTCCATAAAACATGCTTAATTCCGCCATTTTTCATTAAAGTGCCCTGTACCAAGCAAGAAATGTGAGCGGTCATGTATTTGTGTATTAGGGGTATCGATTGGACCCGTTTCTACTATTCTGATATTAAAATTTGGAACGATTCCGACATTGTGGTATTTTTTCATTTTATTAATATCAATGTCTGTATTTGGTAGGACAAAAAACGATGCCCACATATAAACAAGTTACCGGATGATGCCATAGTCACGATTCTAATACGATTACTCTTTTTATTCATTAAAAGATCAAATTTCTAGTATTGAATGATATGGTTTTATATTAACTTAATAATTACAGCTAACTACGTGACGCTTAGTACGACTTCCGTCTTTCGTGACCTCTGACCTTACAATAAAAACGTCCAATCAGAAAACTGGATTTTAGTGGTAACAGAAACAACGAGGCTGTAATAAAATGTCATCTACGAATTTAATCCGTTATACGTAATATACTCAATTCAGAATTATGTTGGCATTTCGAGCATGAATACAAAACACGTACTCGACCGCAGCTACCATTGAACTTGAAATAACGAACACCAAAGATATAACAAGCTCCGCTTCACACCTTGACCTACACAGAAATAACGGATAACAGAGATGCAGTTAGCTCCACTTCAATACCTTTACCTACACATTAAAAGCGGACAGTGAGGGCCGCTTAAAAACGAAGCTTTACGACAAGAGAGATTATTTCAATTTTTCCATTGTGAACGTTCCACTTGGCTTAGTGACGTCCTCGTTAGGAGCAACCCTCTATCAAGGAAATCCTAGTATGAACCAGAACTGAGTCAGAAACGACCACGGATATGTTTCGTTTGTCATAATCACAATCCCGTCTTCCTTAACACTTTCTTGACAAATCACAGGCGTAAGACGACGGTTGACACTAGTGGGGTAGGGGCTACTATCTTGCCCGTAACAACTCAGTTCACCTCAGGTTTTCGTGGTGTTCCCGTTGCTCAATCTGTGGTTTTCTGTCCAGAGATTTGTGGATCATTGTTTGTTTTTATTCTACCTATTCTTTTGACCGTTGTATTGTTTGTCCTTCTATTTACGACTTCTGATCACCTTTGTGGTATATAAACTGTTCTTAATCCATCAAGGCCGGGTATTAAATCCTTTATTATTTTTATATCAATAATAATGGGATTAAAACCATATAGCACGTAATAAAAACAGGTAAAAGAATGGCTATTTCACATGTCTCATTAGAAATGGCGTTTTCTTGCAGCAATAGTGTCCATTTTTTCTCGGGACTAAAACTTTTTAAATAAACGTTAGAGAAAACAGAATGGGCAATCAAGAATGGACAATGCAGAAACACAGGCAACTTTGAGCACAGTACACAAAATAAAATAAAAACATAACGCAGACAACAAAAAAGACGAGCAACACCGAACACAACAAAAACTCTAGGTGTGAACTCTGATGCTCGGGGAGGGTAAGTAGTTCCAAGTTAACAAAACAATAGTTTCAATAATATAATAGCAAAAATGTTATTTCTATTGTCACTATTTGCCACTGTTTTTTCCCGCATTTGTTTTACATATTCCGAGAGTGACCTCTAATTGTGCAAGATTAATCAAATTAGCAACTAGCTATTAGGGGTTGCTTAGAACTGGATGGAAAGGAGTGGGTCTTGCATAGAGAATGTGTCACCCAAAAAAGAATCATGTGACATATTTATCTACGTCCACACTATATATATCGCATAGATGATTAAGAAGAGCTAGGTGAGTAGGTCCGGTAGTATTGGTGGATCGTGTAGTATTGTTGGTTCGTGTAGTGTTGGTAAGTATAAATGTCCACCTTAACTTCCGTATTTGCTTTGTCTCCATTAACAAACGAAAGTTACAGATTTTAGTTTGCTGTGTTATGTTTTTAGTTTGGTTTGTTCTCGTCCTTGTGTCTGGTGTGGTGTGTCCAATGTTGTCAGTATCTCTGGATTGTCCATTCTTGTATCTCTGGATTGTCCAATGTTGTCAGTATCTCTGGATTGTCCATTCTTGATTCCTACTGCGGTTTTCACCAACGTTTATGCAACAATGCAATGGTTGTAGTGCCTGTACTGAAATGTCTGTACCAAGCCAGGAAAATGAACAGTCAAATATAATGGTCGCATTTATTGCAATCAAACTTGTTTCGGTTAGGGTTTACAGTTTAGCAAACCAGTTTTAAGTTTAATAAAAACCAGTTTCTAACTAAACCATGATTTAACACATTTCAGTGAATTGGTGGTTTCTAAAGATGGCTGACACTCCAGATCTAAATGATATTGATAGATATAACGCAAAGTGAGGATGAAAGTTCTGATGCATGGCTATGTCATATGCTTCAACATTTTGTTCACAGAACATTTCAATTCACATTTTTGTTCGATTTCATGACTAAACGTAGGGAAAAGGCCCTCTGTAAACCGATAACTTGATTACAACAGGCATTTGTATAAAGATATTTACCTTTCTAATTTTGTTCACATACCCATTCCATTTGTGAATCATCAACATGAAGTCGACGCATGTTCTTCTTTTCCTCCGCTGCCGCCATGTTTCAAAACCAAACTGTAAAACCGCCTCTCGTGCGGTTTGCTATATTTCTGGACCTGGTTTTGGTTTGGACTCGATAAACATGAAAACCAGTTTGGGTTTCAACTCAGTTTTAAACCGGTTTTCTCAAATAAATGAAAAGTTTAGCAAACCAGTTTGAAACCTTAACCAGTTTGCTTGCAATAAATTCGACTAATGTATGTTATGATTTTTCTATTCACTTTTGGAACTGTTCTTACATTATGCTATTTTATTTTTCTCATTATATTACAGAACGAAGATATCAAATATACAGATTGGGTAAAACTGTATTTACCTTGAATAGATAGTTGAATAACCTTGAATAGGTAGTTGAGGGGTCGTTAATAATTAGCTTAGTAACCTTTAGTAGTTAGTTGCGTGACCTTAGATAGTTAAATACACGTATGCACCATGAAAAACCATGTCTGATTTATCTGTAGTATATAATGGTATTCAATGACACATAATAATTATCAATACCAAAAATGACATTTAATGACGAAACATCTTCATTTATTTCAATAACACGGGTATGTGGGGGATATTATACATCGGAGTCAAATATCAGGAAGTAATAATTCAAATATTTCATAAAAAAAATATTGTCGAGTATACTACTTAAATATGTACCTTTGATACAGGTATTAAAAACGTATACATGTATATATAATTAAGTGTGCACGACGCGTGTCTGACATAACTTTCAACAGGTATGCTCAGTCAATACATTGGAAATTCAAATAATTTAAAAGTTCGTGAGAGCGACTAAACCAAAGGGCCTAAACAGACCAACAATGTCCACAATAAATCAGTCTTAATCCTTTATATACAGGTATCGTTAGCACATTCTCAGCAGGCTGATAGGCGACGCCCCTTGTCGTGATGGGGGTGGTGTATAATACGAAAAGCCTGTCCGTGAGTCGTAGTGGGTTTTTACCTCTTTGTCGACTAGATACCTCTTTTGTAGTAGATTTCCAAACAGTACGCGCATTGTAGCACAGCAAAAAATTATTGTTTTCGCCTGGAGCCACCTCCCACTACTTTCCGTGTGCACTCAAAAGCTGTTTCCGTGATTGGAGACCTCTTTCGTAGGAGATTTTCTCATTTCCATATACTAGTAGTAATATATGTATATATATCGTTGAATTTGTTCTCTTCCAGAACATCCATGAAATATTTGACCTTTTACATTAAGTAACCAATCAATCAATCATATGTTCACTTACTTCCATATTGTTTTGCATTGAATAAAACGTAGATATCAGATTTAGTGCGCACGACGCGTTCCTGGAATAACCATCAGCAGGTACGCTCAAGATCAAAAGTTTGGAAAGTCAAATAAGTATTGAGAGCAATAAAACCAAAGAGCCTAAACAGGATATAGTCAGGTCCAATTTGCTGAAAAGGTCAAGTCTAGCGGCATTTTATTAGTAGTTGGTCCAACATAGTTTTTTATCCTAATTTGAGTATGAGGAATTCAAAAAAATATGTTGGCCATTCATAAAAGGTCATTTAGGGGTCGAAAATTGCAAATTAAGATGGCACCCCTAAAATCGCGAATATTTTCGATCGATAATAATTCAGAATGGTTCACATTTTCTTTTATATATTGCAATCGGTATAAATCTACTGGTATAGCATGAATAGGTTTAAATACAACAGAATTGTAACTTTAATATAAATAAACTTTGTTTGCGCATGCGTAAATCACTATTTCGTGCGTTTTCGGTTGTAACTAAATCCTAGAATTAACACATTGCTCATGTTTACCCTGATGACATTTACAGAGGTCTGTGCATGGCAATTTGGCTTTTTTACAGCTACATCGTAAAGCTATACAACCAGTGGAGCACTGACACGATATAATTTCAAGACATGCTTGTGGGGTCGGATCAAGTGTCATAATAAGTGGTATTAAACGATCACCATCCAAGCTCCAACCCATGGTTACACTGGAGAAGGCAAAACTGGCTTGACAAAATAGTGAGCTCTCTCAATGTGCAATTTCAACGCATCAATAGTAGGGGGAACACTTTCTGGACTCTTCGATTTTCCAAACATCAGATCCCGAGCTTCATCAGATGTATCAGTCACTTGATTGTAAAGTTTGCATATGAAAGCCTCGGCTAATTTGATCTTCTCGTCAGTTAGTTCTGCTTCTCCAATTTCTTTCAAGAAGATTGGCAGCTTGCTCACAAACCTTATACGCCTTTTTCTTCGAAATCCCATAGAAGAAGGACGTAGTATCACAGCCGGTAATTGAGTGAAATGCCAATAAATTTTGGGCCATACGTCTTGTAGGCAAATTCGTCCCCAAAACAGAGTGTACTGGTATAATCTTTGGCCTTTTAGACGTTCCTGCCATCATCCATATCTTGATATCCATTCCGTAAGCATTATGCAGTAAAAGCAAAAAGACATCGGTATCGGTTGCAGATACAGCGATAGTTCGGCAGTTAGATACATTTTTACAATGAAGCATGTGGAGAATCATGCGAGTGTCTGTCTCTTCATGTGTTGCCTTCAAGTTATATAAATTCAGGCTCTTGTCATTGCTGTCTGCCTGGTCCTCGGAAATAAACCCCCCTCCAGTGACCACAACTTTGCCTTCAGGAGCTTGCCGGATGGGTTCTGTTGCTAAACAGAAGGCCAAGTCTTCTTTATTTTCAGGCAAAGAAAAAAAAACTTTGCAAATTAGAAGGTAGAGGAACGTTACGGTTTTCAATTACTCTTCTAATTGGCTGAACGGATTTCGATCTTTTTTTTTTCGTGTTCCTGATTTTATAGACTGTGTACGATACCGATCAAAAACAACATCAATTCGTCTAAATCTAACACCTTTTCTTAGCACGACTCCCACATACATGTCTGCACCAAATGTCCTCAAACCCTGGTGTTTCAAACTCTGAACAAGAAATTGGCCATCTATAATCAATGCAGCTCTGTCATTAAAGTCTATTAGACCATTAGTATCTACGTTTTTCAACAAGATGTCTAATAGCAACGATTTATTTCCTGATCTAAGAGACCCGTCTGTCTCCACAATAGCTATCGGAACTGTCATAAGTTCATGCTTATAAGTATTTCTGACATGTTGACCTTTCTTCCGGCTTTAATGACGGTTACTATTCTATGTAATGTATTCCTGTCAGCTTTAACCATCTTCCCCTTTTTAGATGGCTTTGAACTTGTGTGAATTTTATACAAGGATGCCATTGTTAGTGGATTGCTTTTACTGATGGGAGTCCGAAGTGGGATTTTAGGTGATTGCTCCTCATCCTTTAACACAAGCCGGTCTTTAACAAAATTTTCTAGCTGCTTCTGTCCAATCTTTCTAGCGTTTCAGGAGAGATTATTTGATCACATCTGTGGCTTTATCCTTGGTGGCTATGTTTAATAAATGATCCGACTCATTTGTAAAATCAAACATTCCAAAATTCGCCAGGACCCTGAAAAATGAATCATCTGATTTGGAATCAAGGCTGTGTCTGCTCTTTGTGGCTTCTTTGTGATTCATTAAATCTTATGGGTTTACATGAAACATAGATTTAGTCAAGTAACTGATATGAAACCTCAGGTTGTACGAGAGAGACCACCTACTCAGTGCTGTAGGAGTTCTTGTTATCCCGACAATTCGACCCCCTTTCTTGCCAGTTGCATTGAGCCATCCCTGACTTTGGTCCGGATCAACCTGATTATACTTGGCATTCGACTGTTTTACAACAAAGTTTCCTGCTCGAAATTCCTGCAGGATTTCAGCAGGTAGCTGAGTTGCATCTGTAAGATAGACTGCCCATCTTGCGTAATTAGTATGGTCGTATCTGAAAAACCACGGAAGCATACATCGAAAAGAATATAAGTCCCAAATACCGTCTCTCTCTCTCTGCACGAGTGAACTTCAACAATGTAGTGATCATATCTAGATAACTCATCCAGAAAACTATACTTGGGTCCCTATGGCTAGTAGGTTGAATTCTGTTATCTTCTGTCGTACTGCATCAGTCTGCAGCATTTCTACTGCCAATTCTATCGAAACGTGATCTGTCTTTATAGCAATAATTTCGTCTTATATTTTTCTGTCACTATCTTTCAAGAATTCTAACAATGGCGGAAGAAGCAATCTCCAGAGAGCCTGGGAAGTAATTTTGTGTGCTCGCATTCTCCTGTTATAGTGTTTTCCAGATAGCACTTACTCAGCTGCAATGGGACCCAAAAGGTCTGATTCTACCTAAATTTCGTGTAAACCCGATCCATTCATGTGATCGTCTATGCACCATGAAATTCATGGCAATATGTAAACCTCCCAATCTTGGGAATACTGAATCCTTATACCTTGGTACAAACCACTTCAAATCCATTAGTTTGAAATACAGAGCTTGGTCCATAGTAACAACTGTGTATTTTTGACCAAGCTTTTCTGATATGCATACATCGCTGAACGACTGTATTTAGAGTATCAAAATCGTGTGCAGGGGCTTGAATCAATGACATATACCCAACAGTTGTTAAATCAGGATCACACTTGCTTAAAGCCTGGTTGAAAGCTGACCATGTTTGTGGACATTCCTTACCATTTCTGATGATTTCGTATTGACCAGAAAAAGATCGTTTTCTAATATTTAAGCTTATATCCATTTTGAACTATCGATGGTATAGCATGTGCTTAGAAACCGTCGACTAAAGCAAATATACAGAAAGCATCAATAATTTTTCGAGTATTAGGTAATCTTGATCATTATACTATTCAAAAAATATTAGAATTAAGTAGCAATGTATGTCAATTGTCATTTCGCTAAAAGGGTTTTGAATTCGAATCATAGGGAAATGCACTAGAACGGGTTATTATCATACAGATTGGTGATACAATAGATACTTGCCCCTGACACCGCCACCCCCCTCCCCCCCTCTCGAGGGGGTTGATACCATGTGATATAGACAAAAAAAACCAGCTGATACCTAAAATACAGCTTTATTCCAACATTCCTTCTCTCATAGGGTCCATTAATGAACACTGCTGAATATTGTTTGTTCTCAAATGTTGTTTTTTTGGGTAGTCATTTTTTCCGCCATTTTGTGACATTAAACGACATTTTTCGAATGGCCAACATATATTTGTGGATTCAGCGACCCTGAAATAGGATGAAAAGGTATGTTGGACTAAATACTAATAAAATGCTGCTAGACTCTTTAAACGACGACTTTTTCAAAAATCCGACCTGACTAATAGCTAAAATCGTCTATGATGACATATGCCTGAAGGAGGAGAACCTTAGTTTTATTGAACCCTATACAATCCTTCATAAGATGAATAAGAGACAAATACAAGTGTAAAGTCAATCATTGGTTCAAGGACAGGTGACTCTCTTCATGTTACAACTAGCATACAATAGACAAATGTTATACAATATCAAAGTCAATGTGGATCTTTAAACTTCTAAAACTTTCTCCCATAAATCGAATAAAAAATTATTCACGCATTCATGTATTTGATTTTTAAAGTGTTTTTCAAACAGTGACGCCTAGATATCTATACAATAGTGATTTGTAGATGATAAAGATACAAGATTTGACAAGTTACACAAGACGTCATTCAGGTATGTATATATCTTACCTGTATGACCGACTTCAGAGGTCATTAACCTAATTGGTAAAAGAAAGTGAACTGAACTGTCAACCGTGCTACCTATAGGACATTGAGGCAACAGGGATGTGATATGACCTACATGACCTCTAGGTCAACAGGATAACAAGTCTAAAAAGGACACAATTTGACTGCAATTCATTAGTTTGACGCTATTTAAAGATTGCTATATCCGTTTATCAACAATTAATAACTAGGAAGGTTGAACTACACAAAACAGGATGTAACAGAACAACATATATACATCCGCTATGTAATGGAACAATGTCAAAATTAAACCAAAGATGACATTAAAACTATCTTCAAGATGGCACGTATACATCATTTTTTTTATTGGTTTGGTTTAACGCCACTTTTAACAATATTTCAGTTACATAATGGGGCAATGTCAAAATTGAGATAAAGATGGCACCAAAACAACCTTTAAGATGGCACCTATAAGCCATTGTTTTGAGAGAACACTATTGATTGATTGATTGATTGATTGATTGTGTTTTAAAGTTTAATCACATGCAGGGCGTTCAATATTGTTCAAGTCAACCAGTACTTCACTATTTACAGGCGGTACTTTGTATTACGATTTGAACAAGTTTTATGAATATGTTATACAACACTCTTTAAAATCACGAGATACCAAAGACCATTTTAGGCTGGTAAAAGTACCTGGTACTGCCCCTTATTGAAAACCCCCCTCCCAGAGGGTGTTCCGGGGGTAGAATAGGCACCAGGTTTTTCCGTCCTAGAGACACTAGTCCTCTAAAAGGGGACAACCCCGGGGTATAGAAATGGGACCTAGAGCTTCTTCGGCTTGAAGGGGCGTTTGTCGGTTGTGTGGGATGTATAAATTCACAACCAACCCGTCCTTCGGATGAGACGTAAATAAAACCGAGGTCCCGTGTTGAGAGATTGCCACCTTCTTCTCACGTTAAAGAACCCAGTGTAACAGCTCATTATGAGCATTATGCTCATGATGAGTGGTCCATAGGAGACCTGTTGCACTGGCAAAATTATATATCCCTACCTATCACCTTTCCTTGTTTCGAGTCCAGTGGCGTTTACATTTTTTTTCTCGTCCTGAATATAGCTGGAAAATTGCTCGCTGGACGTTAACCATCAATCAGTCAATCAATCAATCACCCTTATTGAAAAGCATGCGCTTGCCTGTAATGTCGTCGGCATAGAAGTCTGCGTATCTCGATACTGTACATACGGAGACTGAATATCCCGAGGTCTAATAATGGGGAATTATAAACATGGATCATTGACAGTCAGTGTACATATGGGGTCCATACAAAAACAAACGTACAGTGTGTAAATTAAAGCACGGGGATCTATATGGTCCAGGCATCATGGTTTCTAACTAAACATTATATCTACTCACCATTTAGTGACACGTTGGGAGGCCAAGACCTCAGATGACGAGGGAGTCAATGTGGTTTATTATGAGTGCACAATGTTCAGTAGCTACTGAGATCACCCCCCGGATTTTAGAGGAGTTCGTGTTGTTCTATATTTAGCTTCCTGTGTAGTATTTATAGATCATTGTTTGTACCTTTATCTTTATCTTTTTGGTCGCTGTATTGTCTGTCCCTCTTAGATGTACGGCATCTGAATACCTCTCTGGTACCTTCAGACATTTCCCTATATCACAGCGGCTGTATATCATAAGCGTACAGTGGTCAGGCTACATCAGCGCGATAATAAGGTACTATATCTGAGAGTATGATGATGTCTATACTAGAATACTAGAACAGACTATGCTGATTCTTGAAGAGATTGAATATACTAAAAGGGTAACCAGAATCCTTAAATTGAAGGACAGGCAATACAGTGACAAAAAGAGAAAGGCAAAAGAACAAACAATGATCTATAAAACACTACACAGGAAGTTAAATATCGAACAACACAAACTCTACTAAAAACCGGGGTGATCTCAGTTGCTACAAAAAAAAACCCACAATGGTCAAAAGATAAAAGGAAAAAAGACAAACAACGTTCAAAGATCGAACAACACGGTCCCATTTAAATGTGGATGAATTTGTCATGTGGAAAGACTCTGACATAGTATGAGTTATCTTTACTGGTGTTAATGATATACATCGAGGGAACTCGGGAGTGTTGAACTATTAGTAGTTAATGTATCTGCTGTTAGCACATACGCCCATCAAAGCTGTTAAGTTCTTGAATTACATGAACAAATATACAATTTACAAAACAGCCTATCGAATTCTTCGAATTGCGCAGCAATATATACATGTTTTTAACACTTTCGCCCAAATTTGATAATTGAAACCAAAATCTGTTAATTTGTATTTCGTTGCACCAGGAAATTTACATGACATTATAAAATTTGCATCATGGGGGGCTTCTGTGAGTTAGGCAGCAATCTTTCGTATTAATCAACAACACAACATTGCTTACGAATTAAGACAATTAACATAGAAATTGATAATTACAATTAGGACAGCATATGTTGGAATTGCATGGAATTGTCGGGGTATAATATAAATACAACACAGTCGCCCCACTGCGGGTACAAGTTTCCCAAGAAGGGCCTGCGCTTGTAAGGAATAAAGAATTTACACAACTATCAGTCAGGACGAGACGCGAATGAATGCGTGGTGTATGTAGAATTACATGTTAATAAATCTACGTAAATAGGTTTGAAGTCACCAAAGTTGTACTTAGAATCCGTAAATCGAAGAACAGACAATACAATGGCCAAACGAAAAAGGACAAAAGGACAAACAACGATATATAAAACACTACACAGAAAACTAAACACCGAGTGGCGGGAGCAACACGAACCCCACTGAAAACCGGGTGTTGAACTCAGGTGTTCCGGAAGGATAGACAGTTCCTGCTCCACAACGTTCTGATGAACTACAACTTGCTATGAGGTGTCGTTCGTGGTCTGCTGCAAACCACAATGTTCCAAACATATCGGTAACCCTTGTCTCGCCATTTTCCGGCCACTATCTAAATCTGCCCATAGTCCCATCTCATGCAGTGTCAATTTTTCACCTACATGATTTATTGTCTGTAAATTTGTTCCTGTCATCAATACAACTGAAATACTGCGCAGTTGACGTTAAACGACAAATAACCAATCAGCTCATGACAATTATACGATGGATGCCACTAGTGGAGCAGGAACTGATTACCCTTCTGAAACAATCGAGTTCACCCCCGTTTAAGTTAGTGGTCCCCAATCTGTATAGTAGTGTTTTGTTGATCATTGTTTGTCTTCTTATTTTTTTTCCTATGGCCGTGTAAATTACAAAAAAGGTGCATTCGACTCGCAGCCGCAAGTGATAAAGTTTACTAGTTGCTTGCCCATGGTCGGTGGTTCTTTCAGGGATCTCCGGCTTCCTCCATCACTAAAACTGGTCGCCATGATATATAGTTGAAATATTGCTGAAAATGGCGTTAATCCACCAAAAATCAAATCAATCAATCAATCCTATGGCAATTGTATTGTCTGTCCTTCTAATTACGCCTTTTGTATCCCCAAACTTTTCTTACAAATGAAATTCGAATTTATAAAAATCTAAAAAGATACTGCAAATAAATCAAACACGGAAACTCTAACGAGATTAATCGAATGTCATTTCGGTATTTAATATGAAGGCAAATGTCAAACACCAATAAGGGCTTGGTGGTCGTGTAGTTAAAAGATCGTCGACTTCTGATTAAAACACCATTGACTTCAGATCGCTCCTGGATACGCGTGTCAGGTGTTAATGTTTCACATGTCAGGAAGTTGTAACCGTACAAATTTTCCTTCCTTATATAATCTGGAAGTCGCGTTGTTGATTTTTATGAGAGTTCAACTCACGTTTACTTTTCTTTCTTTGTTTCTTTCGTTCAATTATGAACTATTGAAATATTGTTAAATGAAATGAGTATAATATACTTTGTAACTATTTTACAATCTATACGTTTTTGGAGAAACGATAAATATAAACATTACGCATACATGTATCCGAATTGTATGTTGTTTTATCTATGTTTGGGCCATTTAAACCTAATTGTAGATTAACCCCGTCACATGTTATTACTGTGTCTGTACCGAGCCAGAAATATAAGTTGTCATATACATTGTTAGGGGTATCGATTGTGTCTCTTTCTTCGATGGTATTTTTCTTCTTTTTTATATTAAAGGAAAAGGCCAGTCAGTTGAACAATTGTTATAATTCAATACATTGTAACTTTTTATTTGTAAATAACTAATTTTTAAACAAAAACACCTTTATTGACATTAATATGCCCAATTAAAAATATGAATATTTGGAATTTCCTGTCGTAGTGTAAGCGGCCATGACACCTCTTCATGTGACGTCACATGGACGGATCATGTAAGTTGAATAAATAACATGTATTTGACTCTTCCCAAGACCGTGCCCTTTTGGTTATGTTTTAATATCAGATAAACTGCAATACAATGTTTACATTTGTATACCGTTCTAATTTTGTTCTTAAAGGGGCATTATCTGCCAAATCGTAAATTTTTGCTACCCATAAAAACTATCAGATATGATTGATGCCTTAATTAAACGTGTTTCTGTAACTTATAAATGTTATGAAATGTACGCGCATCTGGGAAAAAAACATGCAACTGCTCGTGTTTTGAGACCGATCAAGAAATGGACGCCATCTGATTAATTATCGACATTGTTTACGGAGTTGGTCGAATCGTCATTAAATCAGTACAACAATGCACTTATTTCTTATTTTTTGTGAATCTGCTTTTAGTCGGTGTTAATTACGGACAAAGAACCATGCAAGTTGGCAGTTAATAAGGGACAATATACAAATTATTCGTTTTTACCTGTCTTTAGTAAGGTCAATTGCATACAGAAAAAGCGAGGTCAAATCATTTGCTTGCTAGCAAATAAGTAATCGATGGTAATTTTTGTTCCCAAAAGGCGGAAAGTGATTCGATAAGCTGCTTAATGTGAAATATTTACCTTTATTTCATCATTTTATAATTTTTTTGGTCAAAATCGTAGCTAATGCCCCTTTAATATCCCCATCCCATTGTTACATTGCCATCAAACAAATGACTTTATTTGTAGTTGTGGGGGGAGGTGGTATCTATAACGTATAATTTCATTTTTTTACGTAAGTGTCCGTAGGTTAAATAACTGTCAGTTTTAACTCGTTTTATGCGTACACATGCTTTTTTCTTTTCTGTCGCCAATGTTGTCGTACCTTCCCGTGTTTTTCGTGGTCACTGGTCGATGTGTTGACAAGAATAGTCCTGACTGGTAATAACAAAAACAATTCTTCTCACACTTTCCCTTTTCGTTAGTGCAATAAAATGCTTGAAATGAAGTCATAATTATATTGTAAATATCAAAAGATAAATATACGACGTTATTTTACGATTTACATAATTTTTAATGATAAAATTGCAACTGATCAATGCTGATATATTATACCATATCAATTGCATGAGGTCACGGGCAGGATAAATCCGAGAATGGATTACTAGTATGCCTTTTGTCTCCTCCACATTGAAGAGTTTTGAAAAATGCCGATCCCCATTATTTGGTGCTACAGGCAACTTCAATCACCAAATTCTACCTTACGGTATACTATTTTTAACATTCATTAACACAAATGTCTTTTATTTACTGTCATTTAAATTTCCACGCTAACTTGTTAAGACCCTGGCCTTTTCCTTTAATGAAATGTGTATGTTAGATACTATTTCAAAATTTTCAAATGTTGTTGCATGGGAAACAGATAAACATACTCATGTGTCTTAATCCTGTGTTCTATTGGTTTATCAATTGAACATTCAGGTACACTCAAGGTCGAAAGGTTGGAAAACCAAATAATGTAAAACAATCTGGGAGCAAGTAAACCAAAGGGCCTAAACAGGGTAACCATAATCGGCTACGGTCACCTATGCTTGAGAAAGAAGAACAGGGTAACCAAAATCAGCTACGATCACCTATGCTTGAGGAAGAAGAACAGGGTAACCAAAATCAGCTACGATCACCTATGCTTGAGGAAGAAGAACAGGGTAACCAAAATCAGCTACGATCACCTATGGTTGAGGAAGAAGAACAGGGTAACCAAAATCAGCTACGATCACCTATGGTTGAGGAAGAAGAACCTTAATTTTTATTAATAATTACATTATTTAGTAACTAAATTTCCGTAACAAATATATCTAATAAACCAAGTCAGATTTGATTTGATTTATTGTGTTTAACCCCACTGTCAGCAATATTTCAGCTATATCATAACGACCAGTTTTAGTGGTTGAAGGAGCTGGAGTACCCGGACAGAACCACCGACCATGGACAAGCAACTGGTAAGCTTTATCACTTGCGGCTGCGAGTCGAGTGCACCCTTTTTGTAATTTACGGACCCACGCCGTATAGGTGATAGGCTTATATATGAGTTGTGAGGTAATCCAAGTACATAACTCATTGAGCCACCCGGGCCCTCTAAACCAAAATCAGTGTCGAAACACTAACTACTGGGCGGATGATACCGTGAGGGACTAATAGTCCACCAACAGAAGTATCGACCCAGTGATAGTAATAAAATATGCTTAATGTCATAAACATCAATACTCCTAAAACTAAATAAGAGATCAACCCAGAACCTATACAAAACAGTTAATTGAAACGTTAAATCAAAATAGAAAATATAGTAAAGACAAATCGGACAACATGCCATTTTCCCGCGAGTGTGTTCGTGTGGTTCCTTCTCTTCGAAAGATTGCGCTTGTCCTGCTCTACTAACAGTACCCATCGACAAGACATCATGTACAAAATCGGTGCCCTATGCATCGCGGGTCAAACAAAAGATAGAAAATTAAACAACAGAAAGATTCGAAAATCATTGCAATGAAGATTAAATGGCTGAAATGGCATCAACATTACATTGTAAATTTGTTACGTAAGGTGATATTTAATGTTCAATATTTAATTTGGAACACCTGAACAACAAACGTAAGAGATGACGAAGCTATATGTTTATCATTGTTATTATTTTATTTATGTATCATACGTCATAAGATCAGCTATCATCAGTATGAAGAAAGTCAACTGATAAATTTAGATCTGATCTACTGTATACATATGTTTGTGTTTGTTCTGTTTGATGGTGTTTAACGCCACTTTCAACAACATTTCAGTTATATCGTGGAAGTCAGTTTTAGTACACATATGTGTGTTTATGTTCAGAGTCAATATTCCTCTTTTTAGGATAACTTTAGGGATATCTATTATGTCCCCTGCTACGATATTTTGATTGGATTTGGGAACTGCAGTGGGTATTTTTTGTTTTTTATTTTATCTATGTGACATAACACTTATGGAGAACTGAATCCTTTAGTATATATCATACATGATGAAGGATTGGGTACCACAGGGGCCCGTAACAATAATCGGACGAAATACCTATAATTGTCATCGTCCGATGATTTGTTTCCGGCCATTGTGTTCGGTACACATGATATATTTAAATTTTCGCCCTTGTGTCAAAAACCTTTTCTCAGAAAAAAAAAAGCTTAATCAGACAAGTTTTATTTTCACTGACAACACTGTAAACACGTCAGGACATTTCTATTTCAAAAGTTCCCAAGTCCCCATTTCATGACTTTTCGTAATCGTCTATTTCAATTTCGTAATTAATATTTCACAAGATTAAATATACATATTAGTAATAACCATTACTAAAAATAGTAACAGACATATACGGGTAGTACGTTGTTATGTTTTATTATGTACATGTATGACGCATACGTCATAGTCATACATGTACCGTGTGTAAATCACACGATAAGTTGTTTGTGTAAATATGAATGGTATGTGGGTCATGATAGTAAGAGATTTTTACGTACTAGTATCATTCAAGCGGAAAGGGTTTTTAAATATTTTTGTCTACGTTTATCAAAGGTAACCCACTAATAGGAAGTTTATGTGTAACTATTTATTAATTTTTAAGTGGGTGTATACACAATGTTGTTTGGTTTGATCCTAAATTATTTTTCTTTGTTTGGGTAACGAAGTACACTTAAGCTGTACAAAGTACTCGCCCCCCATTACGAAATTCGGATACTATTTTGCACCACTTACGTGATTATTCATGATTTGATATTGTGCCCGTTTTTGTTGATATATAGGTCAATGATTATCATGTATTGTATTGTTATATAAAGTATAATTTGGCGGTTCATTGACACCAGAAACAGATAATTATAATTACTGACATATAATTATGTCACGATCCTACTAACAGTACACAACGTATTGCCGCGCTTTTTATCTGCATAGGTGACCTTAGCCTGTGATTGTTGCTGTGGCTATTTAGACCCTTAGATTCTCTCACTTCCAAAGATTTTTAAAATTATTTGGCTTCGAATATTTTATCTTTGAGTCTACCCGTTATTCCAGAAATGTTTTAACAGACATAGATGACCTTAGCCTAAGATTGCAGTCGTCCTGTTTAGACACTTTGATTTTCTCGCTTCCAAAGATTTCTTAGATTATTTAGATTT
>MJUT01012117.1:619161-634157 GCA_002080005.1 Gigantidas platifrons
TTGTCTGTCCTTTGATTTACGTCTTCTAATTACCCCTTTGATATCTTCAAACTTTTGGCCATTGTATTGTCTGTCCTTTGATTTACGTCTTCTAATTACCCCTTTGATATCTTCAAACTTTTGGCCATTGTATTGTCTGTCCTTTGATTTACGTCTTCTAATTACCCCTTTGATATCTTCAAACTTTTGGCCATTGTATTGTCTGTCCTTTGATTTACGTCTCCTAATTACCCCTTTGATATCTTCAAACTTTTGGCCATTGTATTGTCTGTCCTTTGATTTACGTCTTCTAATTACCCCTTTGATATCTTCAAACTTTTGGCCATTGTATTGTCTGTCCTTTGATTTACGTCTTCTAATTAACCCTTTGGTGTCTTCTAACCTTTCTTACATATACGAGATACTCATTTACCAAGGCCTCTGTTCATATAAGTGTGAGTTGTGTGTTTGATTCGTCCCACCTAACTACCAGACGCCATTTTATTAGAGTGATTCTACCCCTCAGTGGAGAAACTAAATACCAGTTATAACTCGTGTTTCAACTTGCTACCTTTACTTCCTTCAAGGAGTTACTATAAAGAGCAGATCAATTACATAATAAACACGAGTGTTAAAGTAAATGACAAACTGAGCCAGTTGTAGGACAAGGTTAAAAGGAAATAATTCGATCTCTGCAAAAACAGGAAGTACGTCTCAAAGTCCAAAATGTTCAATTAAAGTAAACTGGAATCTCCATCTGTAGGGTTAATGTGGGAGCCTGGTTGAAGAGTTAATATTGTGAAAATACTTTTAACCCTTGTCCCTCATTTTCGTGGTTTCTACAAAAGACTTTATTGTAAACATATTTTATTAAGTAATTCATTAATACAATACAAGCATGAATATGTACAAATTATTCAGATGAATCATTAATAGGATTCGGAAACAAGTTACAAAACTTATATTAATCCGTTTCCTGAAGAAATTAAATTTACAAAGCAGAATATATGCTCAAATGGTAGAAATTATAATGAATTAATATAATAATTAAGACAAATTAAACATGATACAATAATATACAGTTATATGTGAAATTAAATAATGAAAAGAAATATGATATAAAGAGAAAATAAAGTGAGCACATGCACTGTTTGTGACATATGTCAAAAGATAAGTCGTGGGTTCAAATGACAACTCTAAAGACATTGACCCCTGGGTTCTTGAATTCGTGGTTTCAAACACAATTATAGACAACAATCAATGGAAAAATTGTATTTCGTTGGATTTTAATGTTCGTGGTTTGAATGAACCAAGAAATCCACGAATATTAGATACGATTAATAATGATTTCACAGTATTCAACGATTATTTATTGCTTAGTTATAGATTATTTTATATTTTGTGAAGTTACATAACAAAATATTGTAACTAAAGCAATAGCTAACAAATAATGAAAACTAATAAAATATCAGGAATGAATTCATTGTTAAAGAATATATTGATTGTTTGTTTGATGGTGTTTAACGCCACTTTCAACAATAGTTCAGCTTTATCGTGGCGGTCAGTTTTATTGGTGGCGGACACCGGAAGATCCGGAGAAAACCACCGACCTGTCGCAAGTCACTGGCAAACTTTATCACAAAATGTTGTATACCTCGCCCTAATCGAGATTCGAACTCTGGTGATAGGCACTGATTGCATAGGTAGTTGTAAATCCAACTACCATACGAACACGGTCGCGAAGGTCCCATAGACTACAAACACAAGCAATTATATAGAATATATTGTTATTATCTAGTTATAGCTTTATATGCAATTACAGTTTTTAATATTTCTCTGAAGTAAAAATGTAACAAGATATATACTAAATAAAATATGTGATATAGGTGCTAAAAACAAATTATGACATACAATCCATAGTTATACAAGATGAATAATTAATTGTATAAATATACTTTTAGTACATAATTTTGATGCCTATGTATATGTGATATTGGCTAAGAATCAGATTCGTCTGATGGAGCTAGATCAACGGATTTATGATTTAGCAATCATTTATACTAATCCCCGAGAGTATCATCCGCCCAGTAGTCAGTGTTTCAGCACTGGTATGGTCTATTAGATATATTTATTACTGACATTTGTGTAAACAATTCCTAAATATTGTACTTATTATTTAAACTATGATTCTCCTCGATCGATCGGACATAGGTGACCGTAGCCGATCTTGGCTATTTTGACCAGTTTTCCTGTTCTGATCACCGTGGGTTATTTAGATGGGCGCCAATGTAACAGTAGAGCATGTTTTACGTCCGAAAAATGCAATGTCCCCGATGGGATTCGATCCCGGGACCTCTCGGATTGTAAGCCACCGCTCTTTCTTTTTTTTTTTTTTTTTTTTTTTTCTTTTTTTTTTAAGCCACCGCTCTACCAACTGAGCTAAAGGAGATCTCCACTAACACAGTTAGCAGAGGTGGTTATAAACCTACTACGGTTCCTATAACATTAGGTAGGGGAGCATTCCCATTACAATACTTTGGTTTTATTGCTCACAAAGATTTTTTATATTATTTGACTTCCCAATCTTTCAGCATTGAGCGCGCCTGGTGAAGGTTATTCTAGAAACGCGCCGTGCGCACTAAATTAGATATCTCGACCCCATACAGCAAGTATAACCATGGATTTCCTAATTCAGAACAACATTAATGTATTGCCATGGCCCTCAAAGTCGCTGGATTTGAACCCCATAGAACATCTTTTGGACGAACTTGATAGAGGCGTCCGACAGCGCCAACTCCAACTTCTTTCATTGGACCAACTCAGTCAAGCGTTGCAACATGAATGACAAATGATACCACAGGTCCGAATACAAAATTTGATTCGATCCATGACAAAGAGATGCAGAATTGTGCAGATGGTGGCTACAATAGATACTGCCTTTCACGTAACCGGAAAATGAGGCAATTTTTACCGTATATGACTGTTTTTTCCTCAAATCTTTGTTCCGTATCCTATATGACGTTTGTGTGTGAAATATTAGCTCAATATACCAAAGCATTGCTACACAAAATCAATTTGAAGTGCACATCAAAATTTTAAAGAAAAAAAAAGATTATGCGTTTCTTTTTTTGCAGAGTATAGTTTCATTTTTTTTCTGGCAGCCATTCATTCCACCCAAGATCGTCGCTGTTTTAGATATAAACTTAGTTGAAAATTGGTTCTTATTCCTACTTCCTTTAGTATCAAACTGAGCTCAAGTAAAAACTACATGTCAAAGCTGAATGACAACGAGTAATTCGACATATCGTCCGAATTTTCTTTCAGCTGACTTTTATCGAATATTCAAATTCGGCTTATTTTGATAAAACAAAATTACACTGAAACCATTGGTTCATGTTAGGCTGGAATGGTTTTGGGGTCCTTCTCTTTCATAATTGTGTCCCACAGTCCTGTCCTACAGCCGAAAAGGCTGCCATCATACAAAAAAATCTTTAATGTACAATTACTGCTGTATTTGTAAGTTGAAATGAGCTCGAAATAAATAAATACTGTTCTTTTCTTTTAATTTCCACGAATACTGGGTTTGGTGTTTTAAGATAAGATAAGATAAGTTTTATCTGCAGTCGGCATGTAAAAATAACAATACAAACACAAGCTCTAGCGACCGACATACAATGACTACAATTGATTATGAATAAAAACAAATATTTTGCTACGTGTGAAAATTGACGGTGTTTTGATTGGATGAGACGTAACATGCCACGAGTACACAAATATCGACATTCGCTGATTTGTTTTCCTGATGTTCACAAGTTTTCTAATGGTTATCAGTGCACTAGATACAAGACG
Organism: Gigantidas platifrons; assembly: GCA_002080005.1. Lineage (NCBI taxonomy): Eukaryota > Metazoa > Mollusca > Bivalvia > Mytilida > Modiolidae > Gigantidas > Gigantidas platifrons. The sequence goes on from MJUT01012117.1 coordinate 622,990, forward strand.
TAACAGGTGTCCGGCGAAAACGATATATTCGTTTGATTTTGAATAAATTTACTTTTAGAAATAATGTTTGATTTAATGATGTTTTGTTTTAGTTTTTTCTTTACGTTTCTCATGAATGATAAAAAAAAAAGAAGGTGTAGAATTGTGAATGAAATCTTACAGACATTTCGCACATTTGGTTTTATTGCTCTTAAAACTTTAAATTATTTGGCTTTCCAATCTGTCGATTTTGAGCATACCTGATGGAGGTTAATCCAGGAACGTGTCGTGCGCACTAAATCTGATATCAACGTTTATATTTCTAATTCGGTTTAAGAACAAAGCACAATTTATTGGATGATATTGTAGATAAATGTACCGTGTAATAACGAATTAGACGTATAATTGTGATACTTACAAGGAAACATCATATTAACCCCCAGCTGTCGCTTTCCTCGGTCAATATATGATCTTAAAAAGTCATTAATTTTGTATGTTGTTTTTAATAATGGATAACGAGTTGTAACTAGGCATAGACAAATTTGATTTGATTACCCTTGTGAATCATTAATATTCAAAATAATGTAATATAGGGGGCTGCTAGGAAAAGTCTGAAGATATCAAAGAGGTAATCAGAAGTCGTAATGAGACGGACAAACAACACAATGGCCATTAGAAAGAAGACAAACAACACAATGACCATTAGAAAGAAGACAAACAACACAATGGCCATTAGAAAGAAGACAAACAACACAATGGCCATTAGAAAGAAGACAAACAACACAATGGCCATTAGAAAGAAGACAAACAACACAATGGCCATTAGAAAGAAGACAAACAACACAATGGCCATTAGAAAGAAGACAAACAACACAATGGCCATTAGAAAGAAGACAAACAACACAATGGCCATTAGAAAGAAGACAAACAACACAATGGCCATTAGAAAGAAGACAAACAACACAATGGCCATTAGAAAGAAGACAAACAACACAATGGCCATTAGAAAGAAGACAAAAAAAGATATACACAACACTACACAACAAACTAAAGATCAAACAACACAAATCACTCTTCAACTGGTGGTGAACTCGTATGATCCGGGAGGGTTTGCAGTTTTTTCCCCTTCATATTCATTGTTCTTTTTCTGTTCCTTGTATATTAGGGCCCGGGTGGCTCAATGAGTTTATAGGTTGTTAGATTACCTAACAACTCATACAAGCCTATCACCAATATGGCGTGGGTTCACGCCCGGCTTTGTAAATTACAAAAAAGGTGCACTCGACTCGCAGCCACAAGTGATAAAGTTTACCAGCTGCTTGCCCATGGTCAGTGGTTCTCTCCGGGAAATCCGGCTTTGTAAATTACAAAAAGGTGCACTCGACTCGCAGCCGCAAGTGATAAAGTTTACCAGCTGCTTTCCCATGGTCAGTGGTTCTCTCCGGGAAATCCGGCTTTGTGAATTACAAAAAGGTGCACTCGACTCGCAGCCGCAAGTGATAAAGTTTACCAGCTGCTTACCCATGGTCTGTGGTTCTCTCCGGGAACTCCGGCTTCTTCCACCTCTAAAACTGGTCGCCATGATATAGCTGAAATATTGCTGAAAGTGGCGTTAAACACAAAAAATCAAATCAATCAAGCAATCCTTGTATATGTTTGTCGTTGTCACAATCCTTCTTTCCTATTTTGGACTTTTAATAACAGTAAAAGGACGAGTGTCACTAGTGGAGCAGGAATTTATGACTCTCCTGGAACACCTGAGTTCGTCCTCGGTTTTTAGTGTGTTGCTCAATCTGTAGTGCCCTGTGCAATGTTCTTCGCCATTGTTTGTCTGTTTGTCCTTCTTCTGGTGGCCATTGTATTGTCTATTCAAGAAGGACCGCATTAATGTTTGCGCCACCTGGGGATGATGTGGAGATAAATCTCACTTTTGTTTCTCATCACGGCTTCTGATTACCCCTTTGGAATCTTCAGACTTTGCTTGCTTCAGCATTCATGAATGAGAAAAGGACTGGATTGTGATTACGACAAACGGAAAAATGTTAAGCATATTATTTACAGGCGTCATAAATTAGTATTTTATTTTATTTCTTTATTTTCACAAAAAATGAGCCGATTTGACACATAGTAAAAGCATATATCACATTACTTTGACAATAAAATACAATATACACTACTTGACCATGTAATCAAATGAGAATGAAAAAACAGTATGAATATTGTTTTCTATTCCTGACTCAGGAAAACCCTAAGGATTTAAGATAGAATTATATATACATATACATAAAATATAATTCAATTTGATTTACGATAACTGGACTGCCAGCAACATGTACAAAGGAAAACGATGATTGATGGCATGCTAGTGTTATTCAATATTATTCATATGTATTATGAAGAAGAGTTTGAAGATATAAAAGGGGTAATCAGAATACGTAAATTTGAGAATAACAGACAACACAATGGCTAATAGTAAAAAACAGGAACCCCACTAAAAACCGGGGTGTGGGGGGGGNGGGGGGGGGGGGGGGGGGGGGTGGGGTTGAACTCATATGTGCTGAAATAAACGTTTAATCGTGTTATCAAATAGCTGTACACTAGCACGTAGTACTAGTATGTGTGACTATAGTACAGAAATGCTAGCTCTTAAATAACAGCCCAGCCATATACATTATGATGTAATATAGCTTATCCTGGAACACTAATTATGACATGTCCTTAGTGCAAACACGCTAGCTCTTATATAACAGCACAATCATATACATTATAATGTAATATAGCTTATCCTGGATAAAAAATGCATTAATTTCCGATGTTGTAGAGGATATTAATAGTAATAACTGTTTCACACGGAGGATTGGTCAGCTTTTGATCGATTGATGCTTAACATCAAATATACAATGAATATTAGTAAAGCTATTGTATGGTGCCATGAGATGAGAATTAAAAGTCACCCCTTTCCAATCTCTGTCTTGTCATCCATTCGAGACGTGTTGCCCCTATGCACTATCGACATTTAGACTCCAAAAGAAGTGTTAAAATTCTTTGGTCTATTTTCCCCCAAAGGCCTAAAATATTTGGTGTACCTGATGAAGATTATTCCAGAAACCCGTCGTGTACACTAAATTAGATATCTAAGGTTTCTTAATGACTATTACATTGGTCGACACCTCTACTGGTACACTATTAGGCCCCGAATGTGTAATCCGCCCAGTAGTGATTCGGTACTGACATGTTTTATAAGATATATTTATTATTGAAGTTTACCGTTCTTAAATAATGTAATTATTAATAAAACTGAGGTTCTCCTCCCTCAGGCATAGGTGACCTTATCAGATTTTAGCTATCCTGCTTAGGGCATTTGGTTTACTTGTTTCCAAAGACCTTTAAATTATTTGACTTTCCAATCTTCCGACTTTAAGCGTACCTTCCAGAAGCGCGTCGTGCGCATTATATTCGATATCTACCTTTTTTATGTGTAAGAATCGGAAAGGAGTGAGTAACACTGGTTTTATCGGAAATGATTCATTGCGATTATACGCCGTGAATTGAGTAGCACTCCACATATAGTTATGAGACACGGACCTTGCAAGGTTATGTTTTGAGAATGATATGCCCATGAAGTACATGCAGCATATCCTGGTAGAAAAGCAAGGCTCTTAGGAAGGCCAAATATCTTGATCCTATCCAATATATCATTACTGCCCAGTAGCACTCGAAATTAAACCTCGAATGTTTAATTTGAATTAAACATTCAAATGTTGGATTGTTTTAACATTGCAATTAAGATCAGGTCACGTACATGAAATCTACAACAACAAGTGTCCAACATTTAAAACAAAAAATTAAGAACGTCAACGAACACCACGGAAATAACACTTGATCAAGTCATTCAACTTCGTAGTTTAAAAAATTAAAGGAGTGGGCTCTCCATCTTTTTTTCTTTAATACTATTAAAGATTGGAACATCAATAAATGACCAGGATGCTTTCAAAGCTGCAGTAAACCAACATCGGAAAATCAAGTAAATGTGTATCTTTAATTATCATTGATATCAATTTAATTTATGCCATGCTTCTCCATATCATTCATTTAATTTAAGTGATATACACTTAAAGGACCCCATTGGAAATAAGTGGAAACAATTTTATGGATCGTCCTTGGATGAAGTGTATGTTAGCCTTCAAGTACTTGTTTTATTTAATATTTGTAAATACCAATATTTTAAACCTACACGTGTATAGTATATCCTAAATAAATTTTACCTAATATAGCCGAATTACTGTTTTGATGTTAAACAACAATCAATCATTCAATCAAGCTGTGCAAACTATCAATTATCAAGTGTTTTACCGGTATATGTTTGTTGTCTATTGCTTGTGATTGATAGGAGAGACCTGTGTGGTTGATTCGTTGACATTTGACCATAAGCTTACCATCACTCACGTGGGGCTCATGCCCACATGCCTTAAATTCTTTACACCATCAGGTGTAAAGAATCTAAGGCATCCAATCTCGGCCGACTGCTTCACTCGTCAGTTATAGTTGTCCTGAATGTCTTCCATGTAAAGTCTAGAATGTACAATATTGCTATACAAATTGCTGAAAATAAGGATGAACGTCAACAACATCCGACGCACCTCATATTTTTGCAGTGTTAGTTTAATTTTCTTGTGCGCGTGTATTTATTATTGTTTGATTCCTCATGTTATCAGGTATTTGTTTCTGTTTGTCTTGTGTGTATCTATCTTCATCTGAATCGCATGCCTCGTGAAGGATTGGTACTTCAGTTATATCCTCTTTGATATTGTCCTTCCCATAGTGTTCATTAATTAATTTGATGTTATTTCAGTTTGAAATTATTCTTATGTAAAACGTATATTTCAATATTACAGGAGCGGCATCAATTTTCTATAGTGTTCATAAAAAAAATGTTTCTGTAAGAAAGCAATGATTGAGTTTTATTCTGCGTAAACAACTAATTATTGACGTTCAAGCAGTTTCAAGTAATTAAAGCCATTATGTTTAAGATAGATTTTAGACTTTGATGTGAGAGACAGCTTTTATTAAACATCGATGAATCGGTCATTAAAATGTTTATGTCTGACAATAATAGACATTAAATAGATGTCCTTCATTAAACATGTACATGTAACTGTTGGCGTGAGCCAAGCAGAACGCATTTTCTGAACATATGCTGTTATTACTCTACCCATAAGACTAGTGTAGCCCCGCCACTTTTTATTGAAGTGCCTGTACCAATACAGGATAGCTAGCGGTCATGTTTTAGTGTGCTAGTGGTATCGATTTTTGCCTCTTTCTAGTATTTTTCTGTTGGGTTTTGGACATGTTCCGACAGTGTGGTATTTGTTTGTCTGTTCTTCATTGTATTACCTACACTATTACAGTAATGATTACAACGAAGAAGATATGACACAAATACGAACATTGAATATATACAAACGTAAAATACACATTAAATTAGAAATAACTAATGAACAATCCATCAGCCACTTGTATACATTCTTTATTTTTTGTGTATATTTGATTATAGTGATGTCCAATATGTGTTCTATCAAAATATATGTCTTTACGTTTGGAGTTCTGTGTTGTGGGGTCCGCTACGATTTCTGCATAAAACGGTCTTCGGTTCGTCTTTACCTCCAGCTGTTTGTAGGAAGGCTCATGTCTTGCTTACCTTATTTGTGTTTGCTTGCGTATGGTGGTGCTCAATACATATTGTATTGAGGGCCCGGGTGGCTCAATGAGTTAGGTAGTTCGATTACCTAACAACTCATACAAGCCTATCACCAATACGGTGTGGGTTCGCGCCCGGCTTTGTAAATTACAAATAAAAAGGTACACTCGAATCGCAGTCGCAAGTGATAATGTTTACCAGTTGCTTGACCATGGTCGGTGGTTCTCTCCGGCTTCTTCCTCCACCACTAAAACTGGTCGCCATGATACAGCTGAAACATTGGTGAAAGTGGTGTTAAGCACAATAAATCAATCAATCTATCATATTGTATTGTGTTTTTTGTTTTGTTTATCTTCGTCTTGTGTGCCCAGTGTTGCCAGTTTTTCTGGATTGTCCATTCTTGATTGTCCATTCGGTTTTCTCTAACGTTTATGTATTATCGTGTAATAAAATTTGTTAGATGATATATATGATAGGTCGTAGTGTTGTATAATTATTAAGTGATTAAGAAGAAGAAGAATTTGAAGATACCAAAGGGCCAACTGTTGTTTAACGCTAAAACAGCAGCTTTAAGCCATGTACATGAAACAATATACAATAAACAGTAGCCATGTTGTATTTGATGCTAGATTGCTGTCATTAATACAAATTATCTTTGATAAATTTGCCCACTGTATTAAGTATTGAGATATTTTCATTATTCTTTAAAAAAATTAATTTGTTCTCACAACTGAGTGTATGGAAATTTTGCCACAGAACAAGTAGATACAATAAATTCAGAATTTTTAACTTGCAACGGGCCATCAACAACAGCTATCTTTGTTATATAGGAGTTGCTGTTTTCTTTTGCGGACATGCAAGAAACATTATCTCTTTCTTAATTTTAATAATTTATTAAGAAAAGGAGTTGTATTTCATTTTACCAAGAGCGCATGCTTGGATCCATAAAACTAGTTTAACCCCGCCACTTTGTATTAAAGTGCCTGTACCAGGCCAGGAAAATGAGCAGTCATGTATATGTGTGTTAGGGGTATTGATTTTGACTCTCTTTCTGTTTGCAGTATAACAATGGAGAAATAGACAGAACTCATTTTGGCTTTGAAAGAACTGTCTGTGAACATCATGATTATGGCGTTCTAGTAAATAATTTTAAGGCTTTAATATCTGTATTGACAACAAAACTGTTGAAAATATCCTGCTGAAAATTCTACTTCCACTTCACCTTGGTGAGCAGGAGGCAACAGATATATTTTGGATATCTGGAAAACGGAAGAGGAGCTGTATGCTATTCCATAACAAAATGGAGTGCAAACGTATACATTTAAGTTGCGCAATGGTAAATACGTGTAAAGTCGCGCAAATGTGAAACACCCCTTTCAACGACATTTCAGTGATAATTGTATTCTTTTCGTCCATAAATAGACCTATTTATATATATAGCTGCCTTGCGTTAAGCAGGATAAAACAATTAACTATGCCATTATACGTAAAATGAACCAATGACATTATGAAAACATTGTCCAACAATGCATTGTTTTGTGATATTTTGTCGGGGCCATTTGAAACATGTTCTCTTATTTAGCAAGACCCATTTATTCATAATTGAATAAGTACAATCTACAAAAAATAATTCTGATTGATCATGATAAAAATAAAAACGTGAATATCTAACTTAGTGAGCACTATAATGCGTTTTCTGAAATAACCTTCAAAAGATTGGAAATGTTTTTTTTCGGAACAAGTAAACCAAAGAGTTTAGGAAGAGTTTGAAGATACAAAAGAGGTAATCAGAATGCGTATCCGTAAATCGAAGAAGGACAGACCAAAAGAAAAAGTACAAATGGACAAACAACCATCTACAAAACATACATATAAAGCTAAAGATCCAGTAACATGGACTCCACTAAACCCCAGAGGTGAACTCAGGTGCTCCGGAAGGGTAGGCAGTTCCTGCTCCACTAGTGGTGAACCAACATCAGCTACGGTTAGAAAAGGATAATACCGGTAAGTTATTTTTATTTGTTTGTTAATCAATTGCACTATACATGTACGTACTAGTAAGTGCAGATGTAAGTAAGATGCACAGAAAATTAAATAATCAATACACGTAAAGAACAATTATTTGAAATTGAAAACTTGTATTAAAAAGTCACGTACAATGACACTGCAATATTTTTCTTTATATTCTATGTATAAATTTATCACTTGTACAAACGGTAGCTATATCTACAAATAAGCCAATGAAAGTCATCAATAAAGTGTAATACGATTACTAAGCTCAATATATAGATCTACGTATATAGACAAAAACATGAAGTGAAGTAAGGTATAATAAAAGTTCAGTAGTTGACTAATTTCCACACACACACAAAACATAATCAAATGGTAAAAATAGACAAGAAAAGTACAAAATGACTCAATATTATAATAAGTCATATTGTTAAATGAAACTTTATAGATAGTACAAGTTTTATGAATGCTATCTATACTCATTTTATGTCCGCATTTTCCAATAAAAAAGAACCTCTTTATTTTAAGATTTTTAGAAGTAAGTACCTACTGGTTATCCGGATGCTTTAATCTTTTATGTATTACACCAGGTAAAGTACAAAAAGTTTATTTATGGAAAGTTTTACTTCCTATTTGAGGATACATATAAAAATTAAAGAGATAATACCATTTATGGTAAGGACTGATTGACCTTGACACGAAACTAGAACACTTGCATCATTTTGCATTTCTCCATTTGTTTCTTTACCTATTGTGGTGTCCAGCACATATCCTGTTGTGTTTTTGTTTTGTTTTCGTCATATGTTGGCAGTTTCTGTACATTTTCCTTTTTTTGATTTCCCCTCTAATGTTAATTTAAATGTTGAAAGTAACATACAAACCGCGCCCGAGTATAAAGTATATATTTCACCACTCATACATTTTTTTGTACGTTACGCTCGAGTTTGTAGTTTGTATTCAGACTTTTTACAACGTCACCATCTCCTGATGTTAAGTTAATGATTTTTAAAGAATCGTCTCGTCTTGTCCTTTCAAAAAGTGTTGAAAAATATTGTCACTTGCGAACAGATGATGAAAGATGATAATTGGCAGTTAGATTTTGGTTCAACGTTGACTATTGTTTCATTATGCTTTGCATACTATTTAATATTTAAGTTCAATATTCGAGTATTCTCTAGACTTAACGCTGCCCACCTAATTATATGTGAGGATTGACATTTTACTTACATGTACACAATAGTTGCATAACTGCATCTTTTCACTAAGAGGTTAGGCTTAGGCTTATAAAACTAGCCTGTTTAACCCTCCTCTTTTCATGGAAGTGCCTGTACTAAGTGAGGACCGTGAGAGGTCTAGTATATGTGTGTTATATGTATCCATATTGCCTCTTTATGAGTTTTATATTGGATTTTGGAATTATACTGACAGTGTGGTATTTTTTGTTCTTCATTTTGTTATATGTAAACAAAGAATGGTGGACAATACCACTGATCACTTAAAACGTGCAAAGTTCGCTTTTGGCGACACAGAGAAATGAAATAAAAAGAAAGAGGATGGTAACACATAGGATGCTACTTCAAAATATAACGTAAATAAGTAAATGTAGCTCTCATCGCGCGTTTCTGGAACAACCTTCAAAGTCAAAGTATTGGAAAGCCAAAATGAGCATACCCCGGATGTGAATTGAACCGACAACTTTTGTAGCACTGATAAGCACTGAGTTCATAGGTAGATATAAATATATTTCTTATGGTATCGTGCCCACTACGATTAACGTTGTCCCTATCCTTTGATTTAGTTTTGAACATTACATTTCTATTGAGTGAGTGGTTGTTAATTAACATCAAGTTAGCAATTTTCCAACTATATTATATACCGAAGACAAGTTGTATTTTGATGACGTTGATGTCTACTTTGTAGTAGATCAGCACGCTATGCTTGGTTCGTTATTTTAGTACTGAAACCAGTTTCCCGTATGTTATTGCTTCCGAGCCAAGCGATCTGAGCTCTTACACCTTGTCATTATAAGGATTCGACATGGTTGTGGTACGCCCGCGTTTGAATACGTGTCTAAGTCGAAAGCATGATTTCCGTTCTGGAATAGCGATTTTTGATCCGAGAAATCTCGTTGAGATTAGACTTGCGAAGAAATGTCTTGCTCTGTATCTCTGGCGATACAGAGCAGAAACTTTCTTCAGAAGTCTAATCTAGAGATACAGAGCAGAAACTTTCTTCAGAAGTCTAATCTAGAGATACAGAGCAGAAACTTTTTCAGGAAGTCCAATTTCAACGAGATTATAATCTGAGTAGTCTATATTTTAAATTTGGAAATAATATATCTTAGAAACATGGAATGAATTGTTTCTTTATATTATTGTTTACAATATGTGTAAAATCATATAAGAAGGTCAAAAGGACAAACAACCATATAGTACCGAGACTACACATAAAACTAAAGATCGAGTATCACGAACCCCGCTAAGACCCGGGGTGAACTCGTGTGCTCCGGAAGGATAGGTAATTCCTCCTTCGCTCGTGGCACCAAGGGTGTTAATCCAACGGATCAAAAATTTAAAATTAGAAGGAAATAATAATACTGACTTAAAGGATATTAAACTTAAAATAACAAAAATAATATCCTTAACACCTTAAATTTCCTTAATACCTACAATCCACAAAGTTTATAAATAGCTATGCTTGTAGAATGTTACTTCCTTTTAGAAAGTTTAAAATGTATGAATGACTGATGGATGATGGGTAATTTAACGTCACTTTTAACAATATTCATGTAATAGCATGGCGACAAGATTAAGTGGTTAATGGAATATAAACCGGAATATGTGTGAAAAAAACCACCAAAACTTTCGTAAGTCATTGAATCTCGGATACGGAAATATAATATAGTTTCTCCATGTGATGCGGGATACAATCTCTTAAAAACCATTAAAAATTTTCCATTCGAACTTCCCGTTTCAGATGAAAGTGGTTGAAATCCACATTTCCATAATTGTAAATTTATAAATGGTCAAATAATATTTCGTCCAGACACTGTTGTCGGGTAAGAACTTTTCTCACTTACAAAGCCACTGTAATAAAACGAAAAACACAAAAAACAAAAAAAATAGCACACTTTTGAAACAGTTCAATAATTCAATAGAAAAACTATAGGAAGGGAAATACGAAACTACTATCACACAAATACATGATAACTCACGTTCCTGACTTGCTTCAGTCACTAAGATGTAAAGCTAAACTAGTTGTATGAGCCCAAATTCAAATTATTTGATTTCAGATTAATGCCGTACAACCATACCATTTAAAAAACAAATAAATCATAAAAACGCTGTTCTGTTCGTCTTTACCTCCAGTTGTTTGTAGGAGGGCTCAGTCTTATCTACGTTATTTGTGTTTGTTTGGCCCGTCTTTTCCTCCAGTTTGTTTGTAGGAGGGCTCATGTCTTATCTACGTTATTTGTGTTTGT
>MJUT01012117.1:645260-664125 GCA_002080005.1 Gigantidas platifrons
GAAAAAACTTATATTAATTCGTTTCCCTGGTATATCTCTTTACAATAATCAAACTGGTCTCGAAGTTTATACAATATCAAATTTTAAATTATAAGGTACAATGTTATTCTGAATAGATATAAATGTGAAATTTTCCAATTAGATAGAAGAACTAAGTGATGAAAGAGAAGTGCACAAGAGAGAGAAAAAAATAAACAATGAAAGAAAGATAGAAAAAACACAAAAGACCTTAAGGGGTGACTCGCTTACTACAGATAATAAATTTTTGAACTGCTAAAAATAATTCGACGTTTTGTTTGGGTGGAAGTTTGGGTGATCCAAAAGGAAGTATTTCTGTTGTCAGATTTATGGGTACATTAATAGGATTTATGTACAATTGCCTTTGTGCAGTGTATCGTAGACAGTGAAATAAATAATGAGTAGTAGATTCGGTTAAACCACAAATACAGTTAGGCGAGTCGACAATGTTCTTACGGAATAAATGTTGGTTTAGAGAGGAACACTGCATTCGTATTCTGGAATGGAGAATTTGCCCAAAGCGACTACCAGTATAATAATAAAATGGTTTTGAAAATATGTTTGATTTTTAGAGAATACTTCAAGGCTTGAATGGATGGACTTAGTCTGAAAGAATCTTTTAACATACGTCAAAAGCAGTTCAATGTTGGCTAGTCTTAGAATGGTTTCACTTTGTAATATGTCATTTGTATGGTGTTATTAGAACTATAATTAAATCATTTCTTTATATTTATATGCATCAGTATTTATATACTTGTATTGTCATTGTATGTGAACATGGATTAGCATTGTTATCTGCTGTGCTTTATCCAATAAAGAATTATTATTATTATAAAATATCATGAACGCAGGAGTAAAACGAAAGCGTCATAATTAAAGGAAGTTTGGTAGTGTATATTTATACTACTAACCATTGGAACCATCTTGCTTAATTTTTAGGTTTTTTTTTTATTTTGACTTGAGATATTTAAGTTCCTTTGCACCAGTGGGCATCATTTTATATTTATACAGAAGACCAATGCAACTTTTTGACTTGGGTTGTTTTTTTGTTTTTTGTTTTTTTTTTGTGTGTGTGTTTTTTTTTTTTGGTTCTTTTTTTGTGTTTTTTTGGGGGGGTGGGTTGTTTGTTTGTTTTTATTACTTCTGTTGGTGATATTTACAGTACAAACATCCGTAGGAAACTGAAAATGAAGAATTTCAGATAATAGTATGGACGAAGATTATCCACTGCTTTAACAGATTAATATTGTTATCATTATTTCTGCATAATTTGAGAATATTATGCTGTCATTCTTGTACCGTTTTGGTAAAATATGTATCTGCTGTACCAACAGATATAATAAGACGGGGAACACACGACAGTCGTTGAATTTCGACTGGTACCATCACTATAAGAATGAAGTATTATTGATAGTGGGGCTACAAGTACCCATACGAGAAGTTTTCAGATACCAAAGAGGTGATCAAAGTAGTAAACAGAAGGACAGACAATACAATGGTCAACAGAAAACAAAAGACAAACGACAAACGATTATCCACAACCAAAACTAAAGATGAAGCAACAAGAAAAGAAAAGAAAAAAAGACGACGCCCCACAACAAACCGAGGTGAGCTCATTTTCTATGGAATAAAAACCCCTAGATATCTAATTGTGTGCATACGACTCGTTTTTGGACTAACATTCATTATTCATGGACTGTGGTACCATGGGCGTTCATAGTCTTTATTCACACATGACTCGTGACGAATGCTAAATTAGTAATCAAGTTACTTCTCTTTAATTTACAAATCATTCTCATTTTTCTTCTCTTTCTATACCAAGAATCAGTCCTGAATTGAACCGCCCACCTTCTTGTAAAATCCATAAATTTATTAGACGTGGATTTTTATTTCTATGAATAGCCTAGCTTTACGTATACATGTATTGTGATTTGTTATTGTAATGTGATAATTTCCATGCATAAATAAACAGACCTACTCATGATAAACAAATAATAATAAAAATAAATTTTCATTATTTGTAGTAACAAGAACGGTGTATTTATATAACACATAAACGTATATTCATACTACCTCCCCATAATTTATAAATCTCTCTCTCTCTCTCTCTCTCTCTCTCTCCTTATACCCAGAAATAGATCCCCTACTTGTATAATAGATAATCATGTCTGACTTTTTCAGAAATCATTATATATCACAACTCTATGCATATTTGTTTTTTTTTACATTTTAAATACAGTTTATTGAGAAAAAAACGCCTTTATGACCCAGGGTTGCACATTAAGGGTGCCTGTTTTACATCAATCTCACTTATCATGGCCCGGGTGGCTCAATGAGTTAGGTAATTGGATTACCTAACAACTCATACAAGCCTATCATCAATACGGCGTGGGTTCGCGCCCGGCTTTGTAAATTACAAAAAGGGTGCTCTTGACTCGCAACCTCAAGTGATAGAGTTTACTAGTTGCGTGCCCATGGTCAGTGGTTCTCTCCGGGTACTCCGGCTTCTTCCACCACTAAAACTGCTCGACATGATATAGCTGAAATATTGCAGAAATTGGTGTTAAACACCAAAAATCAAAATCAAAATCAAATCAATCTCACTTGTCCAGGGGTAGCAGGTGAAAAAAAAAGAAACTCTTATGTATATTGTAATTGTATGGTGATAATTTCCTTACTCATGATACAATAATGTAAAATAAATAAAGAAATAAAGATAACACATTTACAGTGTGCACTACCGTGAGTTATATCCCTTAGCGATAAAGGGAGACAATTTTCTAATCATGTTGATTTGGTTAGTTTAAACATATTTTATTAATTAATAAATATAGTACAATAACATAAATTGTAATATGACACAATACAAGTAATTAAATGGATTCGAAAACAAGTTTAGAAAAAACTTATATTAATTCGTTTCCCTGGTATATCTCTTTACAATAATCAAACTGGTCTCGAAGTTTATACAATATCAAATTTTAAATTATAAGGAACAATGTTATTCTGAATAGATATAAATGTGAAATTTTCCAATTAGATAGAAGAACTAAGTGATGACAGAGAAGTGCACAAGAGAGAGAAAAAAATAAACAATGAAAGAAAGATAGAAAAAAACAAAAGACCTAAAGGGGTGACTCGCTTACTACAGATAATAAATTTTTGAACTGGTAAAAATAATTCGACGTTTTGGTTGGGTGCAAGTTTGGGTGATCCAAAAGGAAGTATTTCTGTTGTCAGATTTATGGGTACATTAATAGGATGTATGTACAATTGCCTTTGTGCAGTGTATCGTAGACAGTGAAATAAATAATGAGTAGTAGATTCGGTTAAACCACAAATACAGTTAGGCGAGTCGACAATGTTCTTACGGTATAAATGTTGGTTTAGAGAGGAACACTGCATTCGTAATCTGGAATGGAGAATTTGCCCAAGGCGACTACCAGTATAATAATAAAATGGTTTTGAAGATATGTTTGATTTTAGAGAATACTTCAAGGCTTGAATGGATGGACTTAGTCTGATATTATCTGGTTGTAAGTTCCACAGTCGAACGGAAGATGGAATGAAGGATTTAGTTACGGTATTGGGGTTCATCATTCCCCCCCCCCCCACCACCAGATATACTGTGACTTGAAATCCAATAAACAGATTTAATCCCGCCACATTTTGGTGTCTGTCCTAAGCGAGGACATCGATTTTCAACGCCATATGTCTGAGTCTTTTTGTGTACAATTGTTTGATGTTGTTGTTCATTTTGTTTATTCTAAGTGCTTAACCTTTCCTTTCATAATTAATGTGGGTGAGGAATTTCCAGAAAATTATTACTAACTGACATTGGTCTTTAAGTACGTGTCTCGAAACCTTAATTTAGGGATGGGTATCGCGGGCACACTGATCTAGTAAAGAGAGATACTGTGATTATTTGGTAGATATAAAAACTTCGAAACCGAAGAACGATTATGTGAAATGTGCATAACACAAAAAATTGAGGATGAATATCATTTTTTAATCGATTGCCCCATATATAATAATAGTAGAAGATTTGTTATCAGAAAATTTCAGAATTATGTTCTAATTTCAATAATATGTCAGATATATCAAAATTCTATTATTTATTTACCAATGAAGATCGTTCAATAATTAATATTTTTGGAAAATATATAATAGAGTGCCTTCAGACAAGAAAACCGAAAAAGGGTTTATGGTACTGAAATATTTTTTCTCTTTATGTTTATATTATTAATTAAAAATTGTAAGGCTCTGAACCCGACAAGAAACATTGTATTTATATTTATATATATATATATGTATAATTGCCTCCAATGACAATAATCAATGTATGCAATTTGTTTGCCCCTATTGTGGGCCCATTGATTGGAATCATAAATATTCTTATTCTTATTCTTATTCTTATTCTTATTTCCTACATCCTTGGAGGTTGATCTTTATATCTCTCTCCCACTCTCATTTCTTATAGAACACTAAGCATAAAATATCAGAACATTTCTGTTGTTTTTTAGTAATACTTCTTTTAGGGACCTATTATTCAATAATGGTGGGAGGATATAATAGAAAATCATAATGTACATTTTTTTCAAGACCCCCACTTAAATTAAAAAAACAGTTCAAGACCTCCATTTATTAAAATATATGTTATCAATTGAAATTATTCGACAACACATATAGGGGCCCGGGTGGCTCAATGAGTTAGGTCGCTGGATCTAACAGCTCATACAAGCCTATCACCAATACGGTGTGGGTTCGCGCCCGGCTTTGTAAATTACAAAAAAAGGTGCACTCGACTCGCAACCGCAAGTGATAAAGTTTACCAGTTGCTTGCCCATGGTCGGTGGTTCTCTCCGGGTACTCCGGCTTCCTCCACCACTAAAACTGGTCGCCATGATATAGCTGAAATACTGTTGAAAGTGGCGTTAAATACCAAAAATCAAAAATCAAAATCGACAACACATAAACACCCTCTGTTGGCAGGTGACAAAGTACTTCAAGGCCCCACTTCATATCATCACAGACCCCCTATAAATTACAAATGATCGACCATTTCTAGACTTTTGTTTAATTGTTTTAACATACTATAATTCCTACAGGGTTCGTCGTGATCGTATGGTAGTTGGATTTACAACTATCTATGCAATCAGTGCTTATCACCACTAAGGTTGTGAGTTCGAGTCCCGTTCATGGAGAGGTGTATTCAATACAACATTATGTGATAAAGTTTGCCAGTGACTTGCGACAGGTCGGGGGTTTTTCTCCGGGTACTCTGGTTTCCTCCACCAATAAAACTGACCTCCACGATATAACTGAAATATTGTTGAAAGTGGCGTTAAACACCATAACCTTAACCCCCTACAATTCCTACATCAGTATTGACTGTCATATTATCAACTTATTACGTTATTAAAGTGATTAATTACGAATTTTAATGACGATTTTTTAAAGGTAATAATCGTTAAAAGAGCAAATTTCACAAAAATATTTATACCAAGAATCAGCCTTGAATTTTACCTGTCTACATGTACTTTTTAGTTTAATATATTACTCGATTTTCTAATCAATTCTAAGAATATCCCAGCTCTACATATATTGTAATTACATGTATAACGTGACTAATTTCCTTCTATAATAAAATTAGAATTGCTACACCTAGTGATCAAAATACAATACTTTGGACTGTTTTCATGATTAGTTGTAAGAGGAACGGTGTAATTATTTTACACATAAACGTACACTAAAACTATTTCTGCTGAATTAATATATCAGTCTCAATATACTCTCACGTCACGCCTCTCTCTCTCTCCAAATACCACGGAACAAGCCTGAGGTTGCCCGCTCATCTCATTGTTTAATCCCGCCACATTTTATTTGAAGTGCCTGTACCCCGGGGCCAATTCATGAAAATGAGCGGTCATGCATATGTGTTTTTTTGGAATATAGATTTTGCCTCTTTTTTATGATTTTTCGACTGGATGTTGAAACATCCGACAGCGTGGTATTTTGTGTTTTTCCTCATACTGGACTTTTTTTTTATCATATCTATAAATAATGATAGTGTCTTTACATGATAAAACTAAGCTCTGTGTCTGGCTCTGTATTTTCCCATGGTATTCTGGTTTTCTTCCACCAATAAAACTGATCGCCACTATATAGCTGAAATATTGTTAAAAGTGGCATTAAACACCGTAAACCAAAACAAAACCTGATAAAACTAGAAATATTTGTGATAAAAAAAACCAATAACTTTTCATGATCTTTAGTAATAAGACTGGTGATAATTATTTCACACATAAATAAATAATCAAACTAATTCCCCATTGTTTACAAGACAAGTTTGAAGATACCGGAAGTCGTAAATGGACAGGCAAAACAATGGCCAAAAGAAAAAAAAACGACAACAGGTCAATCAATGATCTACAAATACCACACAGAAAACCAGAGATTGGGCATTAAGCAACAAGAACGCCACCCAAAAACTGGGGATGCATTTAAGTGCTGCTGAAAGGCTAGCAATTCTTGTTCCACTAGTGACACCCGCCATGTTAGAGTTGGAGGACACGAACATCATCTGATATGTAAATCATGATGGACACCCGTGTACGAAAATAACAAAAAATAAGTGTATCATCTTTTTGAGCTGTATAGTGACTTAGAATGTCATTAACTGGTTAAACCCCGCCACATTTTGTTGCCTGTCCCAATCAGCGAGATCCTCGATTTCCAACGTCATAAGCCATCATCTTTTTATGGTCAGTTTTTTGAGGTGAGAAATGGTTGTTCATTTTGTCGATTTTGATGGAATTGCTGATCCTCACGGTTTAAGCTTTCTTTTCATAATCACTGTGGGCGAAGAAAATCTGGACAGTTACAGTTATAACAAACTGGCCGATCAAGCCCCCGGATTTTTGAGGAGGTGTCAAGACCTTTACAATTGTGGTAAATATCGGAGCGCTCTAGTCTATTAAAAGGAGATAAAATACCCGGCTCTTTGATGAGGTGTCTCAAAACCTTATTGTGATAAATATCTGAGGGCTCTAGTAAAGGGAGATATTGTGGTAATATTTCCTTCATCTTGAGTGCTTGATCTTTTTCTTTTTAGCACTCTCATTTCTTATCATCTCAGAAAACTAGTTTAATCCTGCCACTTTATTGAAGTGCCTGTACCAAGCGGTCATGTATACGTTTGTTAGAGGTACCGATTTTGTATCTTTCTGTGATTTGTCTATTGAATTTTAGAGCTGTTCTGACAGTGTGGAATTTTTTTTTCTTATCGAGCACTAAGCAGAAAATATCAGAACATTTTCATTGCTATTTAATGTGATAGAATATAAGAAGCAAAATTAACACATTATCGGAACAATTCCAAAGTCTAACTGAATAATTTAGAACTCCAGTTATTTATATGAGGGTTCATGTCTTATATACGTTATTTGTATAGTAGTGTCCAACGCATATTGTGTTGTGTTTATGTTTTGTTTTTCATTGTCTTGTGTATCCTATGTTGTCAGTGTCTCTGGATTGTCCATTTTTGATGGACCCTTCGGTATTCTCTAACGTTTATTAGACAATGGAACTTTTCCTTTTTACATAGATATGTTCTTTCCTCTATCACAGACAAGACTTTAACTAGACTTGACTATATATATGTGAGCAAAACGGTGTGTGTCTTATAAGAAACAAGGACTGCTTACCCTTCGCGACCACATGACATGGGCTCATCCCTGATTTTCTGGTGCGGTTCATGTTGTTCATATTTTTATTTTTCCGTGTTTTGTTTTGTTTGTCTTCGTCCTGTGTCTTTTGTACCCATGTTGTCAGTGTGTCTGGGTTGTCCATTCTTGGTTGCCCATTCGGTTTTCACTAACGTTTATATACAAACAGGGACAAAATCAATACCCTAACACACGTTTACATGACCACACACCTTCACGGTGAGGTACAGGTACCGCAATAAAGAGTGCAATAGATTCAACTAGTTGTATGTGTCTGACCTCCTCTCTTGGTGAAGTGATGCAGTGTTACTTGATCTTTAGTTTTATATGTATGTTTTGTAGATCGTTGCTTGTCCTTTTGTACATGTTCTTTTGGTCATTGTGTTGTCTGTTCAATATACGGATTCTGATTACCTCCCTTTGGTATCTTCAACCTCTTCTTAGTGCTTTAAACTTTTAAAATTATTTTTGAACAAAGACTATCATTCTATATTGACTTTCAATTATCACACCTTTACTTAATTAAAATGATGAGTGACGAAGTTTCGTGACGGTTGTTGAAGGTGGTAATTATTAAAATATCAAACTGCACAACAACATGTTTGTGTGATAATACATTAACTCATTTCAAAGTTGAAATTATTATTTTATAGCGAGTAATGCAAGTTCTCATCTCTAAGGCGGGACCGTCGTGGTCGTGATCGTATGGTAGTTGGATTTACAACTACCTACGCAATCAGTGTCTATCACCACTGATGTTGTGAGTTCGAATCTCGATCAGGGCGAGGTGTACAACATTAAGTGATAATGTTTGTCAGTGACTTCTTGTTTTCTCCGGTTCCTCTGGTTTCCTCCACCAATAAAACTGACCGCCGCGATATAACTGAAATATTGTTGAAAGTGGCGTTAAGCACCATCAAACAAACAAACCATCATGACGGTTTTTGAAGATGATAACTGCTACAATATCAACTACACAACAACATGTTTGTGTGATAAAACATGTACTCATTCCAAGTTTGAAATTATTATTTTATAGCAAGTAAAGCAAGTCCAGGAGGTGAATGTACGTCATAAGACTCAAATACTTCGATAACGTTTTCGCAACAGGTGGAAGTAAGATTGACGAAGTGCTTGAGAGTTTGACCACCAGCTTTGGAATGATGGACACATCGTTGCTTAGGGTCATTTGACGCATTATCACATTTAATGTTATCCTTACAATAACTAATGATATAAGTAAACACTTACCTGCAAGCGGTACAAAATGGCTTCCAATTATGACGTGCATTCAATCACCCCTTGAAGTCCATATATAGTACTAAGGTCCTCCTCTCCCGTGCATTGGTGACGTTGACGATTTACGCTGTCCTACTTAATCCTATTGTTTTATTTGTTCCCAAAGAACTTTAAATTGTTTGGCTTTCTAAATCTTTTGATTATGAGTGTACCTGATGAAGGTTACTACAGAAACATGCTTTAATTGCCGGTCAATCGGAAACATGTCTGCGTTCAGTAGCTTCCTTTGTATGTGCAAGTTCCCTCTATCACTGAAATCCCGACAAGAACCACGAACTCTGGAGTATGGGTATAAGCTGAGAGGGATATTTTTTTATTGATTGATTAATATTTAACGCCAACATGTCATGTGTACTAAGTTAGATATCTATCGACGTTTGTTATTTTTTAAATAATACTTATTTCAATTATTTTTAAAACAAGTGACGTTTCCATAAATCAATGCTATACTAAGTATATATGTACTAAGCAGGGATAGATCCAGAATTTCAAGTTAGGGGGGCGCACTTAAAGGCGCGAAAATTTTTGGGGTATTTCGTGTGAAAAATCACGATCTTACGCAAAAAAATCATATTTTTTCCAATTTTAGGGGGACGCGCGCCGGGTGCGCCCCCTCCCTGGATCCGCCCCTGCTAAGGTTCTCCTCTTCCAGGCCACGGTGACTTTGACTATTTACGCTCTCCTGCTTAATCGTTTTAGTTTATTTGTTCCCAAAGACGTTCAATGTTTAAGGTTCTGTTCTCCCATGTATCCTATATAAACTCTTTGGTTGACTTTAAAATGTTTTGCCATTCCAGTCTTTCGACATCGAGCGTACCTGATGAAAGTTATTACAGAAATATATCGTGCGTACTAAATTAGATATCTACCTTTTAATTAGAGATATTCAGAATGCAATATCTAATTCCTCTCTAATGCGTAAAACTAATTCTCTGTTTGTCAGCCATAATGAACACTGGGGTAACAGAAAAATGCTTACCATTTCAGAGACAGAACAAAATATAAACACTCACTGGCATTTCCTTTTATATATGGCATCATTTCAGTATCAACTTCACATGAAATATATAACACGCCACGACATAGCTGAAATACTGCGCAAGATGGCGTTAAACACCAACCAATCAATGAAAAAATATATCTCTCAGTTGATACCCATACTTCAGAGTTCGTTGTTCTTAACGCGAGTTCCGTGATAGAGAGAACTTGCGCATAAACAGGAAGCTACTGAGCCTTGTGGTTAATTTAGTCATCACTACGAACGTTTTGCGGTTGCCATCATGATTTAGTTAATTTTTGTGGAATATATGTATCAATGATTTCACATTAATGGTAGATGAAACATTGAAACATAAACTCAACAAAGGAACAGAATAACATTCGGACAACTCGACTCTCAAATAATCTGTAGCAAGACTAGGCTCCTTTTTTCCATTGTTTCGGTTTCCCTAGCTGGATAATTTTTGCATGGATGGGTTGCTGGCCCTTCGCAAAACCCTCAAAGAAGGATGGTTTATTTTCTGGGTGTCCTTCCCATAGAGAGCTGTCATTCCGACCCCGGTTGCAATCGACCTGGTTTAATTTTGGAGTTCCTTCTCCTAGATCGGCCTTATGTGATCCTGATCATGAAGAAGATAAGTAAGTAAGTAAGACTAGGCTCCTAATGGTGTAAAGTGATCAGTTCACAGGAAACCAATGTTTAAATTTCCGGTCAAGTGGAAACATGTCTGCTTTCAGATAGATATAGTAACGTGTTTGAATAAACACGTATGTAACCGTACTTTCTTTCCGTCAGAAGAAATACACTAGTGTATTTCTGTCGTGGGATTTCTACCCTAGTGCGTTTCAGGGGCGGATCCATGATTTCAAGTTAGGGGGGCGCACTTAAAAAATTCGCGCCGAGCGGAGGGATGCGCGAAACTTTTTGGGGTATTTCGTGTGAAAAATCACGATTTTACGCAAAAAAAAATCATATTTTTTCCAATTTTAGGGGGGGGGCGCCGGGTGCGCCCCCTCCTGGATCCGCCCCTGTGTTTTATCCAAAAGGAAAGAATACACTCACTGGTGGCAAGAATTCACTGTATATAAATATATCTAATGTCGTATGCACGATGTGTTTCTGAAAAAAAACCTTCATCATGTACTTGTTATCAAAAGATTGGAAAACCAAATAATTTAAAGTCTTTGTGAGCAAGTAAACCTACGAGTCTAAACATAATAGACAAAATTGGTTAAGGTCATCTGTGCCTGAGGTAGAATGGCCTGCGTTTTAATTTTTTACAGTATTTCGCAGCTAAAAATATTAAGCATAGATTTATATATGATAAACCATGAACGATTACTTTTGTTTCTGTTTAAGCAGTGCTTTTTATGTAACCTACCAGCATGAGAACAAAACTGCATTTAAACAGGTAAATGTACACAGTGACATTTAGTTTGTTAGGGTCATTAATTAAGCTAGTACTATTTTGCACTTGTTTGTAGATGACTAATCTTTGTAAGTCACAAGCTTCATCTTTGGCATGTATAAATATAGTACACAAACAAGCACTGTCATGTTATGTGGTGTATGGTGACATTCCAAGGATAACAATTCTAAATACCTAGTTTTAGGTGCATATGGAGGTTAACAATTGTAAAAACATGATTGAATACACATGGCGAAAATACTTTATCCCAGCCTTGGGTCAATCGGTAGACTTCGGGTTATTCCGCTGCTCTCCTATATTGGTAAACGGAAACATCCAAGTTCGTGTCGTTTAACAGTAACATGACGAGTGTCACTAGTGGAGCAGAAACTGCTAACCCTTCTTGAGCATGTGAGTTCACCCATGGTATTTTTGTAGGATTCGTGTAATTTTCGAATTTAAGTTTTCTAAGGTGTTTTTAGATCATTATTGTCCTTTTTTCTTTCGCTTTTGTATTATCTGTCTTCTTACGGCTTCAGGGGGCCCGGGGTGGCTCAATGAGTTAGGTCGTTGGGTCTAACAGTTCATACAAGCCTATCATCAATACGGCGTGGGTTCGCGCCCGGCTTTGTAAATTACAAAAAAGAGTGCACTCGACTCGCAGCCACAAGTGATAAAGTTTACCAGTTGCTTGCCCATGGTCGGTGGTTCTCTCCAGGTATTCCGACTTCCTCCACCACTAAAACTGGTCGCCATGATATAGCTGAAATATTGTTGAAAGTGGCGTTAAAAAAGCAAAAATCAAATCAAATCAATCTTACGGCTTCTGGTTAACCCTTTCTGACGAGTGGACCTTGAGTATTAATGATTATCGATGGCGATAATAGTTTTAATACTATAACCATGTATATATCATGGCTTTGAAGCACAAAAGACAATAACAACCCATACATAGGGTGTTGATGAACAAGATTTTTACTCAGTCATAGTTTATCATAGCATTGCTGAATGTAAAAGA
The DNA here is from genome assembly GCA_002080005.1 of Gigantidas platifrons. Lineage (NCBI taxonomy): Eukaryota > Metazoa > Mollusca > Bivalvia > Mytilida > Modiolidae > Gigantidas > Gigantidas platifrons. The sequence continues at coordinate 657,731 of MJUT01012117.1, forward strand.
AATCGGAATAATTGTAATTATCTTTAGATTTTGGCCCATAAAACTAGCTTAGCCCCGCCACTTTTTTATTGAAGTGTCTGTATATGCGTGTTAGAGGTATCGAGTTTGCCTCTGGTTTTGCGAAGCTGTTGTTAGAATTTAGAACTGTTCCGACAGCGTTGTTTTCCATTTTATTCTTCGTTCTTCTTTTATGAAAAAGAAAACGAACAACCACCTCTTCAATAATCACAAAAAGACAAGGACATCCATGTACTTTAAATACGTGTGTCGTGTATTAAGAGGGATGTTTTATGACTATGTTTCCAGGAAGTATGTAGAATTTCTCAATCAACAAAGGCCATATTACCCGCCTCCAATCTGTTGAACAAAGGGCATAGTCGTGGATGACAATAAAGTCTCCCTGATTCATAACATAATACATGCAGATGAAAATAAATAATTCTGAAAGGTTTACGACAAGCAGAGAGACACGTATTGATGAAATCCGATATTTAATCTTGATCAAATAAGCAAAGCTAATATTGTCGTGTTAGACATCTATAATGTTACAGAATCAGGTGTAAAACGGATGATGTTTGTAATATAATGCTCAGTGTTAGTACTTTATAGCATAAAATGAAAGACATATATATACACTGTTAAATCTAATAACAAAATCATAGAAAGGGGCAAAAATAGCACACATATACATGACCGCTCACTGATACCCCTAGCACACATATACATGACCGCTCACTGATACCCCTAGCACACATATACATGACCGCTCACTGATACCCCTAGCACACATATACATGACCGCTCACTGATACCCCTAGCACACATATACATGACCGCTCACTGATACCCCTAGCACACATATACATGACCGCTCACTGATACCCCTAGCACACATATACATGACCGCTCACTGATACCTCTAGCACACATATACATGACCGCTCATTTTCCTGGCTTGTCATAGGCATTTCAACAAAAAAACAGGTTTTAATGATCAAATGTACATACAAATACGTTTGTAAACAGTTTAACAAAAAAGTTCATCGGCCGCATGTGGAATGATTTTCAAGGGTACTGACCGCTGTGATTTTTTACGGAACAAACAAATCCAAGATCAAGTAATTATTTGTATAAGCTAATCTTACTATTATGGTGCTATAAAACCATAAGTCATGTAAATGTTAATACGATCAGCTGATGTTCTAGATATTAACCCATGAATATCTTTAACAATGATCAATAATTGAAACCAATGACAACTGTGTTGAGATGATATTGATTTGAGCGACCGATTTACGTAAGGAGAGTTTGAAGATACCAAAGGGGTAATCAGAATTCATACATCGATGAAGGACAGGCAACACAATGGTCAAAATAAAAAGTACAAAAGGACAAACAACGATCTACAAAACATACATATAAAACTAAAGATCAAGTAACATGTACCTCACGACAAATAGAGGGTGAACTCAGGAGTTCCGGAATGGTAAGCAGTTCCTGCTCCACTAGTGACATCCGTCGTATTAATCTAGTCACAAAACTGGTGCTGTGAAGTACATTATATTCGCTGGAAACTTATTTTCGTGGATTTCGTGAGTCAACCCATCAACGAATTTGAGATACCATTAGCGAAAACGGCAACGATAAATAATACATTTATATATTTTGATATTTTCATTTTGGGAATTCGGAAAAAAGATACCAGAGGGGTAATTAGAAGCTGTAATTCGAAGGTCAGATAAAGTACAACGACTATAAGACAGAAAAATACCCAATGATCTAAAAAGCAAAGATTGAGCAACACGAACCCCACCAGAACCAGAGTATACTCAGGCAGAAGGGTAGTCAGCTCCTATTTCAATAAAGGCACCAGTGGTGAATATATGAAAACGACAGACTCTGTGCAAGAGTTCTCCGAAACAACGAGTTTATGGTTAGAACTATAGAAATATTGTTAAATGTCTACAATGAAAATACGGTTATTAATAACATAAGATAGATACAGATGTATGTGAGCGTAAAAATAGTAATAAGGTACAGAAAGGTCATCTCGTTTGTCATAGTCACTTTTTTTTTTTAATTTACTTTGATTGAGTGAAATGTCAAAATCCAAAAACTGACATTAGTTGAGGCTATTCTTAACATCTTTATCTAAGATAAGTTTGAGGATACCACAGAGGTAATCAGAAGTCGTAAATCGAAGGGTAGACAATACAATGGCTAAAAGAAAAAGGCAAAATAAAAACGGGTAATTAACTAAAATACAATACTACACAAGAAACTAAAGAGTTAGTGACATGAACCCCACTAAGAAGAGTGTGAAGATACCAAAGGGAGGTAATCAGAATTCGTAAATCGAAGAAGGACAGACAACATAATAAGCGAAAGAAAAAGGAACAAAAGGACAAACAACGATCTACAAAACATTACATATAAAATTAAAGCTCGAGTAACACAAACCTTACTAATAACGGATACTATTTTGTTTTTGTCTGTCGTAAATTTTCCCTCTTTGTTTAATTTTGGATGTCGACGTTCTCTTGACCCACCTCATATGTCATTTACATTTAATTTTGGATGTCGACGTTCTCTTGGCCCACCTCATATGTCATTTACATTTAATTTTGGATGTCGACGTTCTCTTGGCCCACCTCATATGTCATTTACATTTCTGAGTTAGTTTGTTTTGCACTCGCGTGACTGGACACAAAATAAAAAAAACCACGACAAATGATAACTTGATTTTCAACGACAATACATACTTAGAATTAGTGAACACAACCTATTAATAGAAAAGGGGAGACATTTAAATATTCCCAGAGAGCAACGTTTATGCTCACACTGTAAGTGTATAGATGACGAGAAACATTTTCTTTTACATTGCACGATAAATTCTGAATTGAGGTCTTCTTTTTCAAACATTTTGAACAACGAAAATCAAATTTTTAATAACTTATCAGAATCAGAAAAACTTTCATATATTTTAAATCCATCAACACCATCTCATTCAATAAACTGGGTTCCTTTTAAAAAAAAAGTCATTAGAACTGAGGACAGGGGACTCCTAACATATTTACTTGAAAATGTCGATTTTATGTTCTCTTTGTTACCTGTCTGTTTANTAACTTATCAGAATCAGAAAAACTTTCATATATTTTAAATCCATCAACACCATCTCAAGTAAATAAACTGGGTTCCTTTTAAAAAAAAAAGTCATTAGAACTGAGGACAGGGAACTCCTAACATATTTACTTGAAAATGTCGATTTTATGTTCTCTTTGTTACCTGTCTGTTTATGTGTATACTTGTCACAAACTGTATTGTTTAATGACAATAAAATTTTGAATTTGAATTTGAATTTATAAGTAATTAGCATGCACGAATTCGTTTCCATTCAAAATGTATACTACTACAAAAATCAACAACATCGACATTTCGATAGCAGTGTCAATGAATGTTTGTAGTTAATTAAGTAACTATTAATCCAATAGCTATGGATAATAGGTCCGCAAAGATCAGAAAACTGGCCAAGGACCATAAGGGCTACGGTTCCGCAGCTACTAATCCAACAGAAGCAAGGGAGGGTTGTGACAACTAATTTTGACTGCCACTTGCAAAGTTTGAAGCGTTGGTCATGAATGAAAAATTCATCCTTTTGTAACTGCTAGATTCCGCCATTTCTTTTTTTGAAATCGTTGACATTTTGTCAATATTTTGGTCTCTGTTCTTTGATCTTTGCTTGTAATGTCACAAATACGTTTATTGAATTAATGACAAATAATAAAGTGGAATAAAACATGATTAGTAGGGGTTAGGGTTAGGGTTATGGTGCTTAACGCCACTTTCAATAATATGTCAGTTATATCGTGGCGGTTAGTTCTAGAGAAAACCATCGATCTGCCACAAGCAGTGGCGTAGCTACCATTGACGCAACGACGCACGTGCGTGCACAACATAAAATCAGCAAAACAAATAATGTTACATTTTGACCCAAAATAGCTAGTCAACCGGCAGCCACTCATTATCCCGATGTTAAGTCCGAAACGTCAGACAGAGACGTTGTCCATTACTACAACGCTATAGTCTCAGCACAAAGAGGAACAGGAAATAATCGATGTATTGATTCTTTGTGGTCGTCACAATATTGCAATTTGGAGCGGGGGCATACCGAAGACAAATGTAATTTCATGGCAATTGTGTGTCATGTGTCCAAACATGACAAAATACTAGTCTTACCTGGATAATCCAGTAACTAATTTAAGGATAAAATATATATATTCAGATATACAGAAGAATAATATGATAATAGGTGTTACCTAACTTGGGACGAAGTCCAATATTTTTTTTTAAATAACATTAACTCGGATATATGGACCTATAATATTTCTTCAAAGTAGACCGAGGGTGGATCCAGATTTTCTTAAAAGAGGGGGCAAATAGGGGAACCCAGACCCAAATCTTCCGTCGTTTTTTAAGTCCCAATCTAGGTGCGAAACGACCAGATTACGAAACGTCCGCATCCGATTTTCTGCACAGATTTAACCATGTATTGACTTCCGGTATGTCATTTCCGGTGCATGAAAATTTAGTCATTATGGTATATAGAAAAAAAATTGCTATTTCTACCATAGTTGGGACTTCGTCCCATATAATCGGAATTAGCGGTCAAAATGGTACGCGAAAAGATTGTGAGAGCATGTAATGACTTTGAATACTTTGCTTTAATTGGTGATGAAACAACTGATGTTTCAACATATGAACAAGTCTCCGTGTGTGTAATGTTTGTAGAATGTACTGATGGTAAAGTGAGAAATGTCTTAGTTTTGTGAGAGCAACCGAAACAACTGGCGAAAATCTTGCTGAGTTGTTTTAACTAGTCTTGATAATTTCGGTATAGTCATTGATAATACGAGAGCACTTAGAGTGTGGTGGAGCAGGATAAATGTCGGGTATTCACAGAGGTATTAAAACCAGAATTAGGGAACGGATTCCCAACAGCGCAATACGTACACTATAAGGCACATGTTTTAAACTTAGCTATTGTACATTTTCCATCAGTTGTTTCAGTAAGGACCATGGTGGCTACTGGAAAAGTAAACTAAAGCTTGTGTGAAAAGAGGTGGTGATGCGGATGAACTAGAAACTTTTAAGTGTACATTTCATGTCATAGTTAGTGTCCTAGAGTACTAGTATTTACAAACCAATGGTGACGGAAAATCATGCGTCCATTTATCTGCCCTTTTGCGATTTGACTTTATTTTGCCGCTAGTGATTGCAGTCACATTCTACATCCTGTTGTTCCGATTACAGCAATGCTGCAGAACGTCTCCTGTGATTTGATAGAGGCTGTGAGTGAATGTCAGGTAAATGTCAAACCTTGATTCCACATTTTGAGACCTAGAGAAATGACATTAGTATTTACAATGCTATGATGAAGCTGTAGATATAGAGTTGCCTTTCGAAGCCGCGGACAATCAGTAGATAACAAAATCGTGCCAATCCACAGGTAGCAGGCATCAATCATTACACTGTTTTACCAGTTCCCAGATCACTTGTTAAACGAGTTAAGGGGTCAGTAGGTTAAATACGAAGATCGATTTCTGGCACAGTTATATATATATTGATACCGATCAATTTAAGCAAACTTTAACAGGAGGATGAATTTCATATTTATGATGCTAATAGGACAGATCTGCAAACTCATGAAGAGTTTATCCTTGAAGTAAAAAGATTGAAAGCAAGGTTGGAATTATACCCTACAGACCAGATAAACCCAAGCAATCTTCGTGAGACATTGGAACTTGTATACAAAAATGTGTATCCAAATATCAGTTGCATTTTGAAAATTCTGCTTACAATGTCACCGTCCACAGCAACAACCGAAAGATCTTTCAGCCTTTTTGAAACATGTAAAGACATATCTACTCTCCACAAAGGGACAGGAAATAATATCAGCCTTGGCATTGCTAGCTGGCATATACACAGACACATTCAGCTTCCATTGGATGCATGTTGTAGACAGGTTTAATAAAAAACACAGACAAATCACAATAAATCTTGCAGTATTATGCCATTTTTCTCAAATAATCTTGAACCAAATAATGCTATGTTTTTGTAATGTATTGTCTACTTAATGATTTATATGTAACGGAGAAAGCCTCGTGAAATAACTTGTGTCTGGTCCATTTCCTGTATTAGTTTGACAATAAAATATGTTTAAAGTAAAGTAATGCCTTTGGCTTGTGACTTGTGGAAACACCCATTACATTATTAACATGATTAAAGGATATTAAAAGTAGCTTTAAATAGATTTTCCTGCTGGTCTATATATTAAACATTCTAACTTTCTTCCATGGCACAGGCGCTCGTGGCACGGATTTACCACCCCCCTTTTT
>MJUT01012117.1:664301-675687 GCA_002080005.1 Gigantidas platifrons
TTTAAAAATCGTACCCCTGCTCGCTTCGATTACATTTATTGCACCTTATTTCCATTATGTCATTAAAACTAGGACATGTATCCATTCCTAAAAGACCCGTCTTTCCGCCCCTGTTTTTGTTTTGTGCATACGATAGCTCAGTTCTCTAGAATTTTAAGATTTTCACACATTTATTGCCAAATTTTTCGTATAAAGACCCACCTCAGACGGAAGTGACGTACCACTGCATTAACTTCAACGATAGGGTCAGAAAAGTTCCAAAAATTATTTATTTTGGCGCAATATTTTCTGACCCTGTTGAAGTTAATGCAGTGGTACGTCACTTCCGTCTGAGATGGGTCTTTATACGAAAAATTTGGCAATAAATGTGTGAAAATCTTAAAATTCTAGAGAACTGAGCTATCGTATGCACAAAACAAAAACAGGGGCGGAAAGACGGGTCTTTTAGGAATGGATACATGTCCTAGTTTTAATGACATAATGGAAATAAGGTGCAATAAATGTAATCGAAGCGAGCAGGGGTACGATTTTTAAACCAGCGGAGTTGCTTGCCTTGTGGATTATTAGTATCTATATAGGGTTGACACATGCAATTTGATATTAATATAAGATTATATGAATATTGACACGAACAAGTTAAAATAAGGAAAAAGAGATGAAATAATAAAGAAATAAAGAAATTTTATTGAAAATAAATTTGTCAACAGAAAGTTAGAAAAAAGAGGGGTGGGGGTGGTAAGTCCGTGCCACGAGCGCCCGTGGCTTAGACGTGTTAAATATTCAATTCTCCTGATAAAGTTTTTCAGTGACTTGTCAGTGGCGTAGGAAGGGGATAATAAATATGCACGCAGTGGGGTTTCGGTTTTTGCTTCCAAGATATATGGGTACCCAGGCAAAGCCATGGAACACAGGCGCTCGTGGCACGGACTTACCACCTCCCTTTTTTCTAACTTTCTGTTTACAAATTTATTTTCAATAAGATTTCTTTATTTCTTTATTATTTCATCTCTTTTTCCTTATTTTAACTTGTTCGTGTCAATATTCATATAATCTTATATTAATATCAAATTGCATGTGTCAACCCTATATAGATACTAATAATCCACAAGGCAAGCAACTCCGCTGGTTTAAAAATCGTACCCCTGCTCGCTTCGATTACATTTATTGCACCTTATTTCCATTATGTCATTAAAACTAGGACATGTATCCATTCCTAAAAGACCCATCTTTCCGCCCCTGTTTTAGTTTTGTGCATACGATAGCTCAGTTCTGCAGAATTTTAAGATTTTCACACATTTATTGCCAAATTTTTCGTATAAAGACCCACCTTAGACGGAAGTGACGTACCACTGCCGGTTTGAGAAGCATGTTTACAAAAAATTCATAGAACCTAAATTTGATGGGGAAAACGGTCTGGAATGCACAAATTGACAATTAATTGAAGCATCCATATCACAATCAGTACCAAAACAATCATGATACTCCCTGTTTTTCAATTTAACATTGACAGTCACCGTTTTGATGTCCAAACGTATACCGACGAGCTACAGTTACCTCCCCTAGCCAAGGACACCAACAATCGAGATATTCCCTTTGAAGAAATTCTTATAAATCAGTATAAAAGACAAGCTAGAGCAAATAGCTTTAAAACTGACAAACAAAGACTGATATTCTGGCTAAGAGCCCTACAACTTAGATATTGGAAACAGCTGGGTGAAGACCCCAATTATGTTGTAAATTGGAATGATAGAAGAAAAAATGAACTAGAAAATCAAAGAGATGAAATCATTATAGACCTAGATTCTATTGATCCACTGACAAATGACAATATAAGATTATTCACAATTATTACTCACCTTGGAACAGGCACTATTACTATCCAAGGTGTGCACCATTCATACTTTGGTTCTAAGGAATTCCCTGTGTTAAAAACATTCGTTGATGATTGTGTAAAAAATTGTAGAAAAACTGAGTCATCCGATGAAAATACACTTCCCAAAGAAGCTTATGATAGTTGCTATGATGACGCAACAGAAAATGAGTTAAACACTGAAAATACTCCTCAAAATGCAGACATTTTTGCAGAAATAAATGATATTACTGTCACCGACCAGACATTTTTGAAAATCAACACACAAGAAATCAACCAATCTCAAATTTCTAGTTCAGAAATGTCTCAGACATCAGGGAAAAGAATAGTCCGCGATAAACCTATAACTTTAGACTTTGAAGATACTGGTGAACCCAGTAAATGTTTGGATGAGAGCACCCCAAAAATAAAAACTAAGAAAAATCCAGACAAAGAAATAAAGAAATTGTGGGAAAAGTTAGAAAATCAAGAAAAGTTTAATGAAAGATTCATGAACTTAGCAACCAATCTCCAAACTCAATTATGTGAAATGTCTGTCTTTGTTAAGTTACAAAGTGAATCTAAAACAGACTCCCAATCAGATAAAAGTAAAGTTATGGAAAGTACTCTCACAGAAAAAGACCATATAAAGCTAAATATAAAGGAGAAAAACAACATAATAAATGATCTCAAAATGCAACTAAGTGAAAGAAATGATGAAATTTCAAAAATGTCCAAAGAATGCTCATCTCTAAACTCTCAGTTGGCAAAAGAAAAAGTCACATTAAATCGACAAAGTTTACAGATAAATGATCTTAAACTCAATGAAAATAAACTTAAGCAAGAAATAAAAAATCTGAATAACTCAAAAAACAAAAATCAACAAGGGAGTAATCATCAGATTAATGTTCCTACAAGAAATCGATTTGAGGCCCTACATCTCATTGATAGCGATAACGAGATGACACAAAGACATTCGACTGATAATGTACTAAGCAACAGCGCACTTCAACAAGAACCGATAGATGCCCTCATTATTTGCGACTCACATGGAAACAGTCTCAACGAAGAAAAACTATATAAATTTCGTAAAGTAAAAGTAATTGTACTTGGAAAAGGGGAAAACAATCCTAAAAGGTGCCAAGAAGTTCCTGGACAATACTACACTCCAATATAAAAACCTCGTGATAATGACAGGTAGTAATGATCTATCACAAGGAGCCTCACCAGATAACATTATAGAAGATATGCAAGCGCTGATAGAGCTAGTGAGATATAAGTCCCCTAACAGCAAAATACATGTATTTCCGGTATTTCATCGGCTGGATAGTCCGAACTTTAACTCTAAAGTAGATGCAACAAACAATAACCTATATAAACTACAATCAGACTATGTACAAATAGTGAAAAATGACACGATTTATTCAAGTCATCGCAATCTGTATGCGAGTGATGGAATTCACATGTCTGTAAGTGGGAACATGGAACTTGTGCGTCTAATTAAAACTCACCTTAACCCTATACTTGGACTACGTTCATACTCCAAGTTTACCTATTCCAATCATATGAGTAATGAAAGACATCGTCAATCTCATAATCAAACACAACCTGCTTATGGACCTAGAATGCAACAATCTTTTCAACCACCGAGCTTTGAAAATGTCTATAGAACTCCAACAAAGCTAACAAATGCAAACATAATGTCGAGACCCATGGACATGAGAAGCAACAACAGTAACTGGTACAGTGACCGAGAACTTATTATGCGATTGCTAGGCATTTAACATGTGTAATGTCCTGTTCATATACTGTATAAATGAACCACTAGTCATATTTTTGTGTATACTCTTGTACTGATATTAATGAAAAACAAAACAAAACAAAACAAAAAATAAGAATTTTAAACGGTAGAGTGATGGTTGACTCTCTAGGTAGTTATATCTACTATAGCTCTCTAGGTAGTTATAACTACTATAGCTCTCTAGGTAGTTATACCTACTATAGCTCTCTAGGTAGTTATACCTANAGGTCCATCTTTTGTTTAAAATTGAGTGTTAAACTTGGAAATAGATAAAATTAAAAACATATGATTAATATTTTTCCTTTTAAATTGGAATCATCAAATTTGGCACATAATTATATATATATACAAACAAAATGCATCCTGAAATGATGAAATTATTTGAAACTGAACATATTTAAACACAATTTGTAGCTCAATGTGGCATGTACAGCTACTATGTGTCTTGTATTGATTTTTGATTATACAAAATGTATATGCTTTATTATACAAAAAATAAATAAAAATGTATTAATCACATGATTTGTCATTGTTCTATGGATATTTTGATGTGCACCAAATACTGTTTTTTCCCATCATGTTTATATATCATACATTGGTTTTATTGAGATGCTACAAATAGCTAGCTGGAACATTAATGGTTTCTCTATTGATAAAATAAATGAAGTTCTGTTAGCCAAAAACTTTGACATATTTGGAATTGTTGAATCGTGGACTTCTAGGGAGTCAAACATCTCTCTACCTGGATACATACACATTTCCTCCCAAGCAGTAAAATCAAAAGGTAAACGAGGTCGAAGATCAGGCGGTTTAATAGTTTATTACAAAAAAGAACTATCCAAAATTATTACAAAGATAAATAATTCTAATAATTTTATATGGTTGAAATTAAACAAGTCCCAAACTGGACTAGATGAAGATATTTATTTAGGTACTGTTTATTTGAAACCTAGAACAAGTTCTGTATCACCAGAACATGATAACATCATTGAAAACCTTAGAAATTCAGTTCATGATTTCTCACAAAAAGGTAAAATTATACTTATGGGCGATTGTAATGCTCGCACAGCAGAATTAAATGATTTTGTCACACTTGATAATGTATCATATCAAAACTGTCATGAATACTTACCAACAGACTATACAACTGATATCCAATTACCACAAAGACAAAATATGGATTTGATTATAAATGAACAAGGTAAATGCCTGATTGACCTCTGCATTGAATCTAAGATTCGAATTTTAAACGGTAGAGTGATGGGCGACTCTCTAGGTAGTTATACCTACTATAGCTCTCAAGGTAGTTATACCTACTATAGCTCTCTAGGTAGTTATACCTACTATAGCTCTCTAGGTAGTTATACCTACTATAGCTCTCTAGGTAGTTATACCTACTATAGCTCTCTAGGTAGTTATACCTACTATAGCTCTCTAGGTAGTTATACCTACTATAGCTCTCTAGGTAGTTATACCTACTATAGCTCTCTAGGTAGTTATACCTACTATAGCTCTCAAGGTAAAAGTTGTATTGACTATGTTATTTCAAGTGAAAACATTGTACATATGTTTAATTTTATAAATGTCCTCCCCCCAAATGAGTTGTCCGACCACTGTATAATATGGTTCAGCCTTAATTGTCAATTCCCTATAAAAAATAAAGATCTCGCATATAATGGTGATTTCCCAACTTATCCCTTGCCAGGTAAATTTATAACTGAAAATAATAAACATGATTTCATCAATTCTTTGCAATCAGTTGAAATTTCAAGAGATATAGAAACTATTTAAATTTAAAGTAAATGACCCTGATGGAGATATTGATAATTTAACTGAAGAACTTACAAACATTATGGTGAAAGCTGCCAAAAAGTCTTTTCAGTTTAAACATTTCAAACATAACAAGAAGAAAAATAAAAATAAACACGAATGGTTTAATGGTAACTGTTTTTTCATGAAAAGAGAACTTCGGAATCTTGGTAAAAGAATGCAGCAAAACCCAAATAATCCTGATATAAAAAAACAACTACTTTAGACTCCTAAAAGAATACAAAAAGACAGTAAAATCAACCAGAAAGCAGTTTTATAATTCTATGATAAATAAACTAGATATGAAAATGACCCTAAAGCATTTTGGAAAACTTTAGACAAACTTAAAGGTAGATCACCAACCTCAAACCCTATAAATATATCGGAATGGCATGAATATATGTCTGATTTGTATAATGATACTGATTTTCCTAGAATGGATGATATGAAAGATCTGCTTGATAATAATCCAGAAACTGGTCCTTTAGATTTTCCATTTACCTGTCAAGAAGTTAAAAAAGGAGTTTTGAAACTGAAAAGCAATAAGCAGCCAGGTATTGACCTTATTCCGAATGAATTTATTAAATTTGGTTTAAACCAGTTGCTATTACCAATAGTGAATTTATTTAATAAAATACTTAGTAAAGGTACATTTTCTTCTTCTTGGAATATATCCTGCACTACATTCATTCACAAGAATGGTGACATAAATGATTGTGATAACTACAGATGCCTCAGTCTAACAAGTTGTTTCGGCAAACTTTTTACTTCTCTGATGCAAACCAGACTACATAATTACATGGATGATAATTCTCTATATAACAAATTACAAGCTGGATTTAGACCAGAATACCGTACAACTGATCATATTTTTACGATTAAAACTATACTAAATAAATATCTATATAAAAACAAGAAACAAGTGTTTGCCTGCTTTGTTGATTTCTCAAAAGTATTTGATTCAGTTTGGCGCACTGGGTTATTCCAAAAGGTTAAAACTCTTGGGATTACTGGAAAAATGTTTAAACTTATTACTAATATGTATACCAACTCTAAGTTTGTTGTTAAAAAAGATAATAATATTTCTCATCCGACTTTATCGAAAAGAGGTGTCCGCCAAGGAGAGGGCCTAAGGCCACTGTTATTCAACAATTTTGTTAATGATATAGACCTTATATTTGATAAAAAGATTTGTAATCCAATCCAGCTCAATACTACATATATAAATTGTCTCCTTTATGCAGACGATCTTCTTTTACTGTCAGAGACAGAAAATGGCTTACAATCTTGCTTGAACTCATTACAAAAATATTGCAATAAATGGAAATTAAAGGTGAATATAAATAAAACTAAAGTGATTATTTTTAGCAAGGGAAAAAAAGATTTCTCTAAATTCAATTTCTCTATTAATGGAACTGCTATTGAAATTGTTGAAAAATACAAATATTTAGGCATTATACTCTATTTTAATGGTAACCTGAAACATGCAGGTGAACACTTGTATAGCCAAAGTCTGAAAGCTCTTTTTTCCATTAATCCTAAAATCTTGAATTCAAGTGATTTAAACATAAACCTGAAATAAAAATTATTTGATACTCTTATCAGACCAATATGTACATACGGATCTGAAATATGGATTAGTGATTTCAATATTAATGAATCTAATATTGATAAGATGCCATTTGAAAAAATTCAGAATAAGTTTTGCAAATATATTCTTAATGTTAATCGAAAAAGCTCCAATTTAGCTGCTAAATGTGAATTAGGAAGAAAACCTGTTATTAATTTTATTACATACTTGGCCTTTAAATATTTTAATAGATTTAAGATGATGTCAAGTGATAGATTCTTACATGAAGTTTTTGAAGTTGATAAAGCCTTATTTGATGAAGGGCACAGATCATGGTTTGCCTTTATTGATAGCTCTTTAAAAAAGTTTAAACTTGATAAAGATGATATTAACATAACTCTATTATCCCCAGATGCCCTCATAAAAAACAAAACAAACAATAAAGGTTTGGCAACAATTGGCCACAGCAATTTATTCACAAGTTACAATTGTTAAATTTGAATATGACTAGATAATTTGTAAATTGAGTAAAATGTCATATGTTACAATTGTTAAATTTGAATATGACTAGATAATTTGTAAATTAAGTAAAATGTCATATGATAAAAATTTGACTTTAAAATGATTAAATTGAATGTTTGTTTATCCATGCTGATCGCCGAATATGTTCCAATGGCAGATCATAGATGAAAAATGATGACTGTCGGATAGCAATTAGCCCTGGAAATCAGTGGCTAACGCTAGCAGTCTTAAATATATGAGAATATGCAGAAATTAAATGGAAGTAATTCACCCTGGACATCGGAGGTAAATGTTAAATTCAATATGTCCACTGATATACTTCGTTGAACGCAGCGAAATCGGCCATATACTGGTATACAAGCAGGTTTAAAACAGCTACAAGTTCGCAAGATAAGCAAGCAAATCCACAATGTCGGAGCGTCTTTAGCACTAGTTTGCAATATAAAACGCTTCAATGTCTTTTTATCCTTAAATCGAACCAATACGTCGGTTCCGGGATACTGGTATTCAGATAATACCGTAATGTGACTTCCATCACCACGTGATTAAAAATCTAGGCATCTTTTGTTCAAAATGGCCTGTGGTCTTTCAACTTTATCGGAAATGGGATAAATGTTACACGTTTTTCCAGATTGGGTTTCTTCCTGCTGTCAGATGTACACCCCGGAACCACGCACCAATATTTGCTGGATGACTTTTGAGATCGTTTTCCTGGATCCATTTCTACCTGCAGTGTCTACTGCTAAAAATGCCTAGATTTTTTATGAAGTCACGTGATCGGTGGTACGAATTCTTCCTCCAAGTCAGGAGAACGTCTTATCACGGAATCATCGTATGGTGGGCGACGCCTTCTTCCAGGGTAGTTGTACTTCATTACAAATATACCATTTACTGACAACCTGTTAAAATATATTAAAACCAAAGCAGTATATGTAACAAAGGTCCACTCCTTACGGAGTGGGTGGGTTGGTTTTGGTCGATTACCGATGTCTGTACTTTGAAGGCTTCTTCTCCCTCCAAATACTATTTAAAAAAGGACGTACAAATGACGTCATCCCAATAAGGTTTAATAAAATACCAAATAACCAAACAATCACTATCGACAACAACGGCTAAATTCGAGGACACTTGGATAAACGATTTAAATTTTATGCATTTAAATCTCATTATCCCCAGATGCCCTCATAAAAAACAAAACAAACAATAAAGGTTTGGCAACAATTGGCCACAGCAATTTATTCACAAGTTACAATTGTTAAATTTGAATATGACTAGATAATTTGTAAATTGAGTAAAATGTCATATGATAAAAATTTGACTTTAAAATGATTAAATTGAATGTTTGTTTATCCATGCTGATCGCCGAATATGTTCCAATGGCAGATCATAGATGAAAAATAATGACTGTCGGATAGCAATTAGCCCTGGAAATCAGTGGCTAACGCTAGCAGTCTTAAATATATGAGAATATGCAGAAATTAAATGGAAGTAATTCACCCTGGACATCGGAGGTAAATGTTAAATTCAATATGTCCACTGATATCCTTCGTTGAACGCAGCGAAATCGGCCATATTGGAATGGCAAGCAAGCTTTCAGTTGTAAGAAAACTTGATTGTCGTGACAACCGCCAATAAATTGGGGGTAGCTGCGCAAGCTGTGGCCATTGTGCCGTACACGTGTACTATATGGTTTGTAATAGTGAATAATTTTCACTTTCAAAATTTTAACAAAATGCTTACATCTTAAGAGAAACTAATGTTCTCGAAAAAGAGGGGCTATCAGAAATTTACACAATAAAATATTGGTGCCTGAATCATAAATACAACTTATCGAAGATCATTTCCACCAATATGAAACATTATATAATTGGGAGGGTCTTCCAGTGACAATAATGTTCTTATATGATTCTTTAACCTGTACTTAAAATTTTAAATCAGCAAAATTGGCTCGATTCAAATAACTTGTGCTATATAACTCTGTATTCAATAACAATTGGATTCCGAGCCAATCGGCTATAAATGTGTAATTCTTACAACTCCACCTATAATAATTTCCAAACTAAACTAATCCGGCAAGTTGGCTCAATTCAAATAACTTGTGCTATACAACGTCTAACTCTGTAATCAATAACAAGTAGATTCCAGGCCAAATTGGCTATTAATGTGTAATTCGACTAAACTAAGCAGACAAATTTGCTCAATTCAATTCAACTGTGCTATAATTGTGTAATTCTTACCATTCAACTTATAGCCCCAGATCAACGCCACCTGTTGTGCGACGGGCTTCGATGAAGTTCACAATACTGGATCCAATTATCCATACTTACATTTAGTAGATAGCATTTAGATGCCAATTCCCAAGTATTAAGGTTACACAAAACTATCAAAAGAGAAAATAAAATTAACTATGAACATTACTTACTGCCAAGATAGATCTGACAAAATTACTTATATTCTGATATACGTATTTCTTGTGAATCTTTGATTTCCACCTGCCAGAGCATTTTATTTGGTTTTCCGGCATGCCATCAATGGCACAACAACATCTGATAATAACACAAGTTCATATCAGCTAAACATCTAATAATAATATAAGTACGTATCAGCTAAGCATCTGAAATTAATACAAGTATGTATCGGCTAAAAATCTGAAAATAATATAATTACGTATCAGTTAAACATCTGCAATTAATACAAGTATGTATCGGCTAAAAATCTGAAAATAATATAAGTACATATCAGCTAAATATCTGAAACTACTATAATTACATATCGGCTAAACATCTGAAAATAATATAAGTACATATCGGCTAAACATCTGAAAATATTATAAGTACGTATCGGCTAAATATCTGAAAATTATATAAAATTGTATGTACATATATAGCAGCTAAACATTTGAAAATAATATAATTACGTACCAGCTGAACATCTGAAATAATATAAGTACGTATCAGCTAAATATCTGATAACAAGGTAAGTACATATAGCTAACATCTGAAAATTATATAAAATTGTAAGTACATATATAGCAGCTAAACAACTGAAAATAATATAATTATGTACCAGCTAAACATCTGAAAATAATATAAGTACGTGTCCGCTAAACATCTGTAAATAAGATAAGTAAATATCAGCTAAACATCTGATAATAAGCTTAGTTCATATCAGATAAACATCTGAAAATAAGAGATAAATACATAACGGCTAAACGTCTGAAAGTAAGGTGAGTAATTATCAGCTAAACATCTGAAAATAAGATAATGTATCAGCCAAACATCCGATAATAATACAAGCTCATATCCAAACATCTGACAAGAAGATAAGTTAATATTAGCTAAGCATCTGATAAGATAATTACATATCAGCTAAACATCCGATAATAATATGAATACATATCAGCCAAACATCCGATAATAGAATAAGTTCATATCAGTGAAGCGTCCGATAATAATATAAGTACACATCAGCTAAACATCTGAAAATAGATAAATACATCAACTACCCATCTGATAATAAGGTTAGTAATTATCAGCTAAACATCCGAAACAATGCAAGTTCATATCAGCTAAACATCTGACAATAATGCAAGTACATATCAGCTAAACATCTGACAATAATATAAGTACAAATCAGCTAAGCATCTGATAAAAAGATAAGTTCATATCAGCTAAACATCTGATAATAAGATAAGTACATATCAGCTAAACATCTGAAATTAAGATAAGTACATATCACCTAAACATATGATAATAAGGTAAGCGGATATCGGCTAAACATCTGAAATTAAGGTAAGTTCATATCTGTTAAACATCTGATAATAAGACAAGTTCAT
>MJUT01012121.1:707-13694 GCA_002080005.1 Gigantidas platifrons
CTAACAATGTTGTTTTCATATATGAATATAGGGTTTGTTCAATTCATTTTTACTGTTCACAGAATAATAAAATATTTTATCAGGGAAAAAAGCGTTCTCGCATCGAGTTCTGTAGATCATGGGATTGAGCCCTTCTCGGGTCAAAGCAAGGACTATAAAATTAGTATTTACTGCTTCTCTTCTGAACACGGATCATTAAGGATCAAGACCAAAGACTGCTTTGGCTTGAATCAGAATAGAGTGTCCGAGTTGGACGACATGTTCTACGCGAACTGTTGTTTCAGCAAGCTGGCAGTATAAACTTCCAACTGATCATATTGGTCTAGTATAAAGCCGACATCATCATCATCGCATCTAAATACTGGATTCGGATTGACCATTTATATAATATACTATGTTGAAATGTATGGTGTATTTTTTATTCTTAATCATTAAGAAAAGGATACCACAGATACATATAGGTCTGCTTCAAACCTTGACCTACACCTCGAAACTTTACGACAAAAGAGATGATTTCAATTTTCCCATTGTGAACTTTCCATTTATATGTAGCAACATTCCAGTAGCACCTGCATATGGAGTATCTATCTTCCTTTAANTACGTTCTGAGTTCCGTGTTGTGATGTCCGTTACGAATTCCGCATATAAACGATGTTGGGTTCGTCTTTACCTCGAGTTGTTTGTGGGAGCGTTCATGTCTTATTTACTCTATTTGTGTTTGTTGGTGTATATTGGTGTCCAACGTATATTATGTTGTGTTTTTTTTTTCTTCTTTTCTTCGTCTTGTGAAATTTTCCAAGTTTCTCTGTGTTGTCCAAATTTGAGTGTCCCCTCGATATTCTCTAGAAAATGTTTATTTGAAATGTTAGAAAATATATTATGTATGGATATTTATTGTAGACGTGCAGATATTAAATGTGTAATCATAGATGGTATATGTAAAGGTGGGGACTATGAAGTAGGGTTACCGGAACAATATCTAGACAAAATGAGAGATCGCTGGAATGCAGTGTATCTGGACAAAAACTGGAGATTTGTTCATCCTTATTCGGGCTCAAGAGGATCATTAAACTTTTAATGGATGGGAGCTGTGTTTTTGATTAATAACATCACCAAATGTTATAGCCAAATACAATCTTGACCTAAAAGATGCAAAAGAATAAATAATGTGAACTTGCAGATTTTAGCTAGCAATTTTAAGTAACAGTTGAAGAAATATTAATGATTTTCATGTTCCCTAATAACATCTGATTTTTTTTTCGTTGATGACAAAAAAATGTCTTGGAAATAACATAGCCACCTTACTTCTATGCACAAGAAAAAAGACTCATAATTCACAATGCTGAAATAAGAATAAATCATTGACATTTTTTATTTATTTTTATTTTTTCATTAGATAAAGAGTTATTTTTTTTTCACTAAATCAGAAGAATTCAACACATGGTGTCGTCCAGATGACAGACAATGGCAGTTTCTAACAACAATGGTTACCATGTCAAAATTTACAAATTTCCATATTTTACCGCTGAATTTTTTATGATGAATATGAAAGTTCTTTCTGCAAAAGTTGGAAAATTTCTTTCCCGAAATAGGCATGTATTTGTTGAAATTGCAACGACGCGAAATATCGCAAAAACAGTTGTTGCCAAATACCACTTGTTAGGCAAACGATTGATCAAACCAAAGACAACCATGAACGGCAGTGACGGAGAAATGACACAACGGGGTATTATAACAAGCACATTACATGAATTCGAGGATGAAGGTGAAGAGAGGAATGACGAGCTTCTTACCCCGACCGCTTTCCCCGACGATCTTGAAAACGTTGTCTTCATGTGGAGAAAGGATGCTCATTTCATGTTTGATATTAGACTTCCGGTTTCCGGTTCATATATCTTTCCTGTTGAATCTGGGCATGTCAATCCAGATTGTACGATATCAACAATGGTCGTTATCACAGAATTGAAATTGTATTGTCTTGATACCGTACATGAAGAAGATATTGAACTGTTCCCTCACGTACCGGAAATTGAATGGGGAGTATCTCCGCATTGCTTAGTACGGGGGATCCGACCTATTTCGCATGTGGTTGGAGAGGTGTTTGTCTTACCGGATGCGGATACGATAATACGGTTTGAATTAGAGCATGGGTATGAATTTGACATTGAAATGATTGGTACTAACTTTTCTGAGGATTTACAGCAGTACACAAGTCACAATGTTCACAACAATTTATTGACTATAAAAGTTCGAATTCCGGGAGAAGGACATTATGGACTAAAAATTCACGCAAAGAGAGAGGATGATGTAGATTTTGTCAATGTATGTAATTAGTTTCTGGTTTTCAACAAGATTTCATCTAATATAGAGGTACGATTTTGCTTTGCATGTGCAATTTCTTTCTTCGTTAGCTATACATTAATGAGTGTCTTCGAACAGGGATACATGTACTTTGTGTTAGTCTTATGCTACTCGAAAATGTTCTCAGAAGATAGTCTTATAGTGCAGGAATGCTCAGTTATTAGTTTTCTGTGTATTACTTTATAGATCATTCGTTGTCTGTCTGCACTTTTGCATTTGTCAATTGAATTGTCTGGTTTACGGTTTCTGATTACGCCTTTCGTACTTCAAACTTTTTTTTATTGTACTCAACAATGTCATTGGATTATATTATTTCGCATTCGGTTGTTTTTTGCTTGATGGTGTTTAACGCCACTTTCAACAATATTTCAGTTATATATCGTGGCGGTCAGTTTTATTGGTGGAGGACCTGGAGAAAACCACCGACATGTCGCAAGTCCCTGACAAACTTTATTACATATTGTTGTACACCTCGCACTGATAGAGATTAGAACTCACAACATCAGTGTGAACTACAATACGATCATAGGGCTTCGTGTTACAATGATCGACATGTAATACCTAAACCGACTGATATCTATAAACAAATCAGTCAATGGACAACATCCTAGAGAGATCATAATAATTAGAGCAACACCAGTAACACGCCACGTATTTAACAGTTGTCAATTCAGAGGACAAGTGCATATGGCAACTCGGTGACTCAAATGCGTGTCTACCGTTTTTTTTTATGTACATTTGTATGTATTCAATTCAATAATGCAACATGTAGTACATTTATATAAGATAAGCATATTATGTTTTTATACAATCATAAATCATTTGTGGTTTAATTAAGACATTTTCAAAACGAATGTTAAGAGAACGACTTGAGAGATGAGAGTGGTACTATGCATAGTAAGATTGAGGCATTGGACGATTTTAAGATCCACAATGTTCCAGACCGAGGAGAAATCAAGAAGGCAAAGGATAAAATTGGTTTCCTTGATGATAGAAAATGTAATTTTCTTCTCCCTCTAGAACAGTTTTACTATTGTGCTGTCTGGTAAGGTATAGTGCCCTCGCCGTTTTCCCAGGCACTATAGTTCACCAGACAGCACTATAACAGTTCCCTCAGGAGTAGACAATAATAGAATAATATTCATTTTAATTAAATAGGAAAATTTTGCAATAAATGAAGCAATAGATACTTTGCAAAACATAGGCCAAAAATGAAACTTAATCTCACACAGTGCCACTTCATATTACATGCACCGTAATTTGACATTGTTTGGGGTAGTTTTACACTACTATGAAAAAGACAAGCGATTCATTGCATGAACACAACTGAGGATGTCAAATGAAAGCAGTAAATGATTAAAATATAAAACTGTGTGCTTAGCAAAGAAGCTTTGATTTGACCCGGAAAAATGGCGAAGAAACTCACGATCTACCACCCCCAGTGCGATCACGCTAACCATTACACTACTGCTGCGATACAAGTAAAATGTGACTACATATTGTGAGTGTCATTTTTAACACCATGACAACTGCATGTACCACCGAAATGGTGTTCTATAGACTAATGTTGTGTGTGTTTGTTTTCAGGATTGGTATTATATTCAAGGTTTAATGACTAGAGTTGGCAAAGATTGCTTGAAAAACAAAGTTCTACATCATGATACTGATTATGTACCAATTAACCAAGTGGATATCGCAGATATTATCATAGATCCACACAAATTAGATGAAGCTAGAGAAGCAAGTACTGGAACTGCAGCACTGTACCATTGGCTAGGTACTAGTAATAATTGTAACGAATAATCTAATAACCAAAAAATACAATGCATATTCTACCCTTGGAAGTAAAAACAAATGACGAAATAACGGCAATAATGCCTATCCTAGTCTTCAAAGTCTAAAATGAAGAGATTGGCAGTAAACAATGCTTAAGCTATAAAATAGCTATTCCTTTTAGTTGTTTGTCGTATAGTGATATTCTAACAATTGATTTCAACTATATTCGTATGTAGATATATCCTGGCACTTGTAATTCCTACTTTTCTGCTATGGCATGTATATTGTAAGACGATATGTTTCATAACTGTATCCTTTTACAAGTTTATATAAGTCTCGTAGAGAAGAGATACAGGTTGTATGATAATACATGTTATTTACTGTTCCTATATAATGTAATTGTACCCCCGCTTCACCGGAGGGGGTATACTGTTTTATCTCTGTCCATCCTTCCGTTTGTCCGTCCTTCTGTCTGTCTATCCTTCCGTCCATCCCAAGATATTTTTCGTCACAATTTTCTCAGCAACTATTGATGGCAGAAATCTTATATTTGGTCACAAGCTTCATATAGGTATGCCATATTGTGGGAAGCGTTTTTAGATCCGTCAGATTCCTACTCTCTGTTTGCCGACTTGGTTGGTTTTTATACACATCGAACATATATGCGGGGGTATCATAAGTGAGCATTAGTTGACAGTTTATCTTGTTATCAATGAAAACTAATGTTCTCGTCAATCAGGCATAAAAATAGGAGACCTTACACAACGTTGCTTGACTATCCGGTTTATGTCATTTTATTGCTCCCAAACACTTTTAAGGTATTTTGTTTTCCAATCTTTCAATTCTGAGCATACCTCGTAATGGTTATTCCAGAAACGCGTGGTGAGCACAAAATTTGATATCTGTGGGGTTTTTGTTTATTTGTTTTGTTTACCTATGATAGATAGCAATATATGTAGATGACTGTAAAACACACAACTAGTTTCAAAGAATTGTACAATAATGAGTGAACGATTTTTGTTTAACGCAATTTTCAGCTATATCATGGCGAGAACAAGTAACATTTCAATGAGATGATGATGATGTCCGCTCTGTACTAAAACAAAATGCTTTGTTGGATTTTTATGATGCAGACTCATTGAAAAAAAATAGTCCGACTGTAGACATCATCAAGTGTCCCTCTATACTGACACACACTCCTGATTCCGAGCCTTTACTCTTCGACTTTGCCTTGCGTGCTTAACAAAGAATTAACAAATACTGATTTGATAGTCTTTCGTTTGACGCGATCAGGGATCGAATCCATGATCGATATATCACACTGGACGCGAGCACGCTGACCACTTCCCCACCATATCGATTATTTGTAGAAGACTAATAGAATCTAACACCGGTGACAGGTCAAGATCGAGAAATCTCAGACACCCAAGGGTAATATTTCAATCGTTCTGTGAAGAGGTTTGTCCGAGTCAGAGAACGATTGAAATCTTACCTGAGGGTGTCTGAGATTTCTAGATCTTGACCTGTCATCGGTGTTTGATTATTTTTCTTATGCAGATATCCCCCAATTTTTTTTTCTAGTGTGTATACTAGTATTCGAAGACGACCGCATCACAACCATCAATGAAATAATACGAAATATTAAAGAAACACCAAATCACGAATGCTTCAAATTGTAATAATATTTAAAATTCGACTTTCATATCACGTTTTTAAACGAACAAATCAACACAAACTCTGTTATTAGAAATGTATGTCATTTCACTGTGACGTAAATAACTCGCTGATTGATTCAGTGAATAGGAAATCGATAATTGTTGACGAAAATCATACGCAAACGTCAAGAAATGATACATTAAGAATTTAAAAAAATAGATGAGACTTTGGCTACCGTTATATTTTGTAAAGCATATTTTATTTTAATCACATCTACAAACAATATTAACAAAGGATCACAAGCAGAGTTATAAATAACACTGGAAAATCTTGAAGCGACGATTACTTTTGGCGAGTAACAGGGTGTAAGACAGAAACATTTTTTCCCGTGAAAATTGAGAACTACTTTATCCTCTGTGTAAGACAACAGAGATCTATTCTCCATTTTTACAGTCAGTATGCTCTCTATTTAACTATTCCACAACAATAACACAAAGATCATAAGCAAAATAATATGTTCACTTATAAAACGTTTTTTAAATGTAGATCAAGAACATTTGCAATGAAAAGAGAAGTCAGCAGACATCAGCAAATTCAAGTGTATTGAGTGATGCCGAACGGAAAAGGGCGAGATTAACAGGTCGACCCAACGAAAAGGCAAAGAAAGGTCAAAATGTTTTACCAAAAGTTGGACAATATGATCAAGGAAAACAGGGAAAATCGGGACAATATGATAAAGGGAAATTAGGAGAAACAGGACAATACAATAACGTAAAATCAGGATCAAACGCAAAAGCTAAAGAACATAATGATATCAGGGTTATACGTGATACAAACATTTCTTCACAACACCGATTTCCCAAAACTGAGAAGAAAACGGACAATATTATTGGAATGAGAATTATAGACGATAAATCATCCCCAAAAACAAAATCCCCTGATAGTAAACGTTCAACATCACAAAAATCAGGAAGTAGCAAAAACGTTTCACCAATGCAAAAATCTTCCGTAAGCAAAAATGTATCACCGTCAAATAAGTCACCAGCAAACAAGTATGTGTCACCAACACAGAAATCCCCAATTAACAAATCTCCTGAAAACAGGTCACCAAATCAAAAATCTCCAAACCAAAAACCTCATGTGCAGCCATCCCCGACCGAACGCTTTCATGTTATTAAGTCTCCACCACAAAGATCCCCACCACAAAGCTCTCCACCTATCATTCCATCGGACGCCCCTCCTAATAGATCTCCTTTACAAAGACCCCCACCGGATGAATTTCTTTCACCAAGGAGGTTATCACCGGTATCACCATCCGACCAACCAACCAACGATGATTAGAATTGAAGAAATGAGATAGACATAAACACATGATGTTGATCAGCAGCAATAATTTTACCTCCACTAACAGGAACTTTGTGATAAAGTAGTTGAAAGCTTAACAAGAAACGCAATATTTATGTTTCTTTTTGTTTATGTTAAAATTACTGACTTGTTTCCAATATTATGTTTAATGGAACATGGAAAAATCAGTATGGAAAATACATGTTAGATACATGTAGAACAGACACGTCTATATGCTTCACAAAGCATCAAATTAAACAAACTGAAGTGAATTAACTGCTGTATGTTATTTGCTATGTCTCTTTGTAATAAAATACAAATATATCTAAGATTAAAATCGACCGTATGTTATTCTAGAATGCGTAAGTATAAATAAAATATTTCAGACTTTGCAAACATTTGACTATAAATCGTAGAATGGTTTCTTTGCATAGCCGTATCATTTTGCTAAGAGAGGAGGCTTATGGGACCATACAACTAGTTTAACTCAGTCACTCTTTATTGAAGTAGCCGATCGTGTATTTGTGTGTTAGTGATATAGATTTTGCCTCTTTCTACGATTTTTTTATATTTGATTTTGGAATTGTTCCGAAAGTGTGGTGTATTATTTCTTCATTTTATTAGAACACTTACTTTTACATGTATGACGAACACTGCGGAATATCGTTGCTTTCTTCCTTTTTATTTTGGTAAATAAAAAAAATATTTTGAGCACGTGGGAAAATAATTGAATAGAACGTTATCGCAAAAATGGCATTACATCAACCTTTAAACTAAATTGACATTGGATTTTGAATACATACTACATTCTTCCCCTTGAAGTCGTCTGAATTCATATAATTTATAATCCAAAATAAAGGGCTAAATAAGAGACAAGATTTGAATTAAGCTTGTTTGCTCGCAGCAACATTATATTTTCTTTGCGAAACAACTTTTATTAACTAATTACAACAAACAAGAGCATTGATTTACATGTAATACAATAGTACATAAAACACCGCCATGTAATATACTAAGCAGAACGTGGAAATTACTAAGAGCGTCTCGATAATAACTCTACGGTCGGGTATTGGCTATTTATAGCTCAGTGATAAGCAACTCATATTGCCGCCAAAAACTTTTCCATGCAATATTATATCCAACACAAACAGACCTAAAGACTGATTACCAAACCGATTTTATTTCTAAAGTTAAAACAATGAAACTGGAAAAGGAAATCCCATATTACTAAAATAGAAATACTTGTACAATGTACATCAGGTAACGACGTGGAAATCGTGGATATTCACCCTGATTCTGTGATATAAATTTGTTATTGATATTCATTTTAATTTAATTTGACCAATAGGTTAGTCCCAAAATATTGGTACAACAACTCGGCTACTGTATAAATAGTCCACATATCACAAATTAAAATATTAATATTGTAACAGTGAATCAAATGTATCACTCCAGCAATACTATCTATAACTTGTATTTACAATTACATCTACATCACTCATTATCAGGTTCTCGGTAAGACATAATCGTTACACCGTTCGCTAGTGACCTTATACGATATTAGTAAATTACACACGGTTATGGTTAGGGGTATGGTGTTTATAAGAACAATGTCAACAATATCTCAGTTATTTCGTGGCAGTCAGTTTTATTGGTGGAGGAAGCCGGATTACACGGAGAAAACTACCGACTTGCCGCAAGTCATTGACAAACGTTATCACATAATGTTGTATCGCGTACCCTTTGCCATGAGCGGGATTCGCACTCATAGCTTTAGTGGTAATACCGGGGTAGGCACTTATTGCATAGAGTACCTTATAATCCACTTCGTAGGAAGAAGATAATTTACAACAAAACTTCTTTCAGTTTTTCCCAGAATAGCGTATCGCCATATTCATCGTTTGGATATTCAATGAATGTCTGTGATCGAATGAGCTCCAGAACTATAAGAGGTAAATTTTTTGCTGAAATTTCTTCTAAAAACACAAGGAATAAAATGTGTTCTGTATTTCGCGCGTAAATACTCTCAACTCTAGCCATGTTATATTCAAACATGCACCAATAAGAATCTATATAGTTTTGTGACATTATCACGATTACTTTCTGACTTCGATGTATGGCTGATGTTATATTCTCAGCAATATCGCTACCAGGTAAAAAATCCCTTTTATGCAGACACAATTTAAATTTGCCTTCAGTTTCAAGGGCATGAAGAAGTTTGTCGTGTACAAAGAAACGATTTGTATCTTCATACGAAATGAAAGCATCGTATTCATAAGATATCTCTTGAGAACCCACTGATTTTTTGTTTTCATCCTTGTACTTTTACTTAACCATATAAAACATATACCTCAACCTCCATCTGTGTCGGTAGATCAGACCAAAGATCAGGATAAAAACGAACAACATCAGACTGGCTACTACTCCAATGATAAGTGAAGTATAACTGGAACAATGTTTTTGCAATTGAGCATACACTAATTCAGGATCAGGACTAATTGGTACAATCTTGTTATTTCCTAGCAAATAACAGTTAGCATTCCGATGTTTATAGAATTGGACTTTGGTAGTCGCCATCCATTTAATGAACTGTATAGTATCACATGTACATTTTATGGGATTTCCGCTCAAATTTATTGTAATGTTCTGGCATGCAGAAAATATTGCATCTAACTGACTGACTGCTTTATTGTCTAAAGATGAAATCCTAATATCAGATATATCCAAATATAATAATTCCTTCATGTGACTTATTTGAAAGTCAATATCTTCCAACATATTGCCTGCTAGAAATAACTGTTTCAAACGTGTTTCCATCCGAAAGAAATCAAACGGCAAGCTTGGAATTCTATTTTCTGATAAATTGATTTCTTCCAGTTTGGGAACACTCTGCAATATTTCACCATTAAAGTCACCGGGAATGACAAAGCCAAGTAAATTGTTTTGAATATGCAATCTTGTTAGGTTTGGAAAGCTCTTGAAAAATACCTTTGAAACGTTAAAACATTGGTTATATGATAAATTTAAGTTATATACTTTGTCCAGTGATAATAAAGGCCCTATCCATGAATAAAACATATTAAAGCTGCCATCGAGGTACTCTAGCACATTTTCTGTAAAATTCAGAGGTGGTATTTCATAGCGAAGTTGACATTGTTTATATATAAATGTTTTCAGATTTCCAGGGATCGGGATATGAGTTCCTTTATATTGCTGTATATTACCTGGAACATCTTTCCTCCTTCTAATTTGATCACACACATCACGATCAGGGGCATTGTAAAGTTCGTGCGATTCAAATGGATAAAGCGGGGTGCCAAGGTAAGACAAATTCAAAAATTGGACTGGTACTTTTAATCCATCATAAATGTATGGCCCGAAAGAAAAATAGTTGTACGACATTGAAATTTTACGGATGGTTTTAGGAAGATAAAACAAGGCTTTCTCTTCCACAAGCTGTATTCGGTTGCTTTCCATCTGTATTTCCACAAGATGTGTATGATACAAATTTAATATATGGGATTTTTGCAATTCTGTGTTCAGTTCGAAAGGTTGATGAACTTTGTTCATTTTAAAAATTTTGATTGATGTGAAAGGTAGATCATAGGTAATATTTTCAATTCCTCTGAATTTTAAGCATGGGTTAAATGATACATCTAATTTAGACAAGTTTGTCATTGATCGGAACGTTCCATTGTTTATATTATTTATTTTACACGCCGATAAATCTAGATCCTGTAGTGTTGGTACAAATACAAACGTTTTATTCGTCAACCGTTTAATTTCACATTTACCTGATCGACCAGAAACATCCAAGTTTCTCAAATTTACAAGTCCTCTCGGAATCACATGGCTTTCATTTGCATTGAAGTCGATTAGCAAGGTATGTAAAGAATGTAAAAACGTGAAATTAATATCTATTGTGCTAATATTGGTGTTCTTTAAGTCCAAAATCTGCAACTTTTGAAGAAAGAAAAAAGAATTTCTTCCGACGTAGCTTATATTATTATGGTTCATGTTAAGGTATGTGAGATTAGATAGGCCAACAAACGATTCCATGTTGATATATTGCAATCTATTATGTCCAAGCGATAATTCTTGTAATCGTGTATTCTTCTCGAACCTTGAATCTGGTATTTCTCGTATCAGATTATAGCCGAAATCAATTTTTTGTATATCATTTTCAAACGCTGGTATTGTGGAAAGTTTTTGGTTTATGCAATCGGCGCTGTATAGATATGTTCCTTGAATGGAATAACACTGACATCTGGTGTCGAATTTACATTCGGTTGATATCCTCTCTGCAGTACCTCCTATCATAGCGAGCATTATGGCATCACAGATTAAGTACATGTATGAAATCATGTTGATTTACTGTAATAATAAGATAAATAGTATAGCTTATCATCAGTTTATGTATTATGTGATTATCGTAAATGTTCGACCGGAACAGGAATCTTCTTACCCTCCCGGATCACACGAGTTCAAACCGTGTTTTTATTTGGATTCGTGCTCAATCTTTAGTTTTCTGTATATTGTTTTGTAGATCATTGTTCTGTTGTCCTCTTTTCGCTTTGTCATCGCATTGTCTGTCCTTCTTCGCTTTGCCACTTCTGATTATCCTAGAGGTATCCTCAAACCTTTCAACTTAATCTGTTATAAAAGCGATTTTGCTTCACCACCATAAATGTTTCGTGAAATTACAAGTTATTGTAAGACACACATGTTTTTCGTAAAGTGGGTTCATTGATTGATTGATTGATTGGTTGATTGATTGATTGATTGATTGATTGATTGACTGACTCGTGTTTAACACCACTTTGAACAATATTTCAGCTATATCATGTTGACCAGTTTTAGTAGTGGAAGAAGCCGGAGTACCCGGAGAGAACCACCGACCATGGGCAAGCAACTGGTAAGCTTGATCACCTGCAGCTGCGAGTCGAGTGCACTCATGTTTGTAATTTACAAAGCCGGGNTTGATTGATTGATTGATTGATTGATTGATTGATTGATTGATTGATTGATTGATTGATTGATTGATTGATTGACTCGTGTTTAACACCACTTTGAGCAATATTTCAGCTATATCATGTTGACCAGTTTTAGTAGTGGAAGAAGCTGGAGTACCCGGAGAGAACCACCGACCATGGGCAAGCAACTGGTAAGCTTGATCACCTGCAGCTGCGAGTCGAGTGCACTCATTTTTGTAATTTACAAAGCCGGGAGCGAACCCACGCCATATTGGTGATCGACTTGTATGAGTTGTTAAGTAATCCAACTACCTAACTCATTGAGCCACCCTGGCCCTTCGTTGCATTAATGCTTTACAAAGGGAAGCTGACTTTTGTCATCAATGACACCCTCTGTTTGCCAAAAACAAATCCTAACCTAAATGAGGGTATATGATATAAGTCAGGCAAATATTTTGTGTAAAATTTCAGCAAAAGCTATCATTGATAGAGCGTTATTCCTAGCAAGGAAGCTACCGAGCCAAGTGTTCCTTGTGGTTACGTTGTAATCATCACTTCAGAAGCTCTATGGTTGCCACCATTACTTAGTCAACAGTTACAGAATATCATTTCTTCGTCCATAACTTATAACCTGGCATGTAACAAGAGTAACACGACGGGTGCCACTAGTGAAGCGGGAGTACTTTCCTTCAGGAGAACTGGGGTTCACTCCCTGAGTTTTGCTAGGTTTGTTTTGCTCGATCGTACGTTTCCTGTGTATGTTGTGTAGATAATTGTTTGTTTTTTCTATTGGTGGTTGGTCTTGTCTGTCCCTCGATATATAGCTCTGATAGATAGTCCCTTTGGTATATTCAAACTTTTCTTATGAATAAGCAAT
>MJUT01012121.1:20615-36590 GCA_002080005.1 Gigantidas platifrons
AACAATAATCAAATGAATTACAGTAAAGTCTTTCCAATGGAAATGAGGAAATAACTTATTTACAAGTTGTACCGATGGTGTAAATAAACAATGTTTATTTATGATTATTAGACGCAAACATTGGTACCCCGCTGATGTTTGCCTCCGTTGTAATGGGATAGCTTCTTAATAAAATATTATTATTATTATTATTGGATTTTTTTTCATAGCATATTTAAATGTGCACATATGGCTATCAGCATAGGTATGCATTTTTTTGCACGGATTTCAGCAGAAAATAAAAACCTTGAGTTGCGGACATATTTAAAAAAAAATATTTTGAATGATAACAGGGCTGCGATATTTGTTCTGGTGTTTCAAAGATTAAGCAAATGACTTAAAATAGAGAATATGCTAGTTTTAATCATCTCATTTTCCTCATTGGTGACATTATTTTGACGATGCAAACATACTAGGCTTGATAAGAATATTTATTCACATTTCTATTAACTTCCTCTGTATTTGAAAGGGGCGTTTGACTAATAAGTAACGTAACAATGTTACAAACTGCATTGAATAAGCAATATTAAATGGTTGGAAAACAAACACAATTGCTACTTCCGAGTGTTCTTCATTTCTAATAATCGCCTTTACAGGAAAGTACACATTAAACAAAATACTTCAAAAGCACTTCATACATAAGTACATTAAATATATATATATTAAATATTTATACATAATTAGAGACTTGATATATATATATATATATATATAAGTCTACAAGCCTGATTAACTTTCCCTTTCCGTTTTTTTTTTCTTTTTTTCTAGGTCACGTTGTTTATTTTTAATTTGAATTGATATATGTTTGTTTTGTGGTGTTCTGCAGATATTGAGTTGTGTTTTTTATTTATATGTCTTCGTCTTGTGTACCCTATGTTGTTAGTTTCTCTGGATTATCCATTTTTGATTAACACTTCGGTATTCTTTCTAATCTAATGTTCGGTTATTTTTAAATGATTTTCCATTCGCATTTTGTACATATAATTTGGCTCACAGGGATACCTCTCGTTTCACAAAAGTTTTGAAATGCATGACAATTGAAGATGAATTGAGTAATACAATGTATTTGTTTGACACCAATAAGCAATAGCATGAAGAAAACAAGTTATTATCTGCGATGACATGATGATGTCCGCTTTGATCTAGACAAACAGCCAACGGGTAGACATGTCGCTCCACTCGGACACATTATCCCGATTCCGGGTCACATGTCGTTGCTCTTACTAGTTAAAGTTGTATACCTATCAGAGAAGGAGTAAAGACCAATGGTATATTCTTGTCTTACCCGATCGGTGTATGAACCCACGATAGAACACAAACACGCTAATCATTACCTCATCATAATGTGAACCCTATTTCTTGAACGACTTTTTTGCTCTTTTTTTTCATCATTAAAATATAATTTTCTGTCAAGAATGATAAGTAACTCCGGAACGAATATCCTATGTAATGATATCATATTGTACTGTTGATGCACAAAAGGACAGTCTTTCTACTCGAGATCGTTATTGCACTTCCGTTGCATTTACGTTAGTGACTTCTTTATACTTTCCGCTACGATATTGTTGAAATACTGCCAAAACTCACGTTAAACACCAATCAATCAATCAACCTTTGTAGTTTTCGGATACATTGTAAGATTGGACGAATTGAACTGAAGGCTACATTTTTGTCCCTACTCAATTTGCCATACTTGGTTGTCAAACATGGTTGTTCCGTTTGTCTCATTCCTCTCTCATTTCTGTATATATTGTGTATATTGTTGAACTGATTCTCATCCTGAGTATGCAATAAAGATAAATATTTACAACTTGACATTCATGTTTTTGATCAAGAACCAAATTGATTTATTTAAGCATATTTTTACATATAAAGTTACAATCACAAGACGCTTGGTATACAAAGCATGCCAGATTCTTGCTAAAAAGATAACAATAGTCCATTTAACCTCATCTGTGTGTAAAGGAAATAGCACCTATGAGATTACGACAGAGCTTGCCGTAGCTCGTCCCAGAAAACTGTGTTGCCATAGGGGTCGTCAGGATACTCGATGTAAGATTGCGATTGTACAAGTTCAAGTACATGCAATGGTAACTTGTTCGGTTGAATCTGCTCCAGAAAAATCAGGAATATTATATTTTCTTTATTCCTGGCATAAATACTCTCCATACGTGCCATATTATATTCAAACATACACCAATATGATTCACGATAGTTCTGTGACATAACGACCACTGTTTTGCGGCTATTGTGAACAGCGGAAGTAATGTTAGAGGCTATATCATTTCCGGGTATGAAATCTCTTTCATGAATACATAGTTTAAACCCTGTCTCCTTTTCAAGATTAGAAATTAGGGGGGTGTGAATAAATTTGGAATCTTCATCTGCATACGAAACGAATGCATCATATTCATAATATATTTCAGACGAATTAGTTGGAGCTTTAATTGTCCCTCGATATCTACTTTTTATGACGTAGTATAAATAACGTATTTTCCATCTATGTCGATAAATTATACAGCATATCAAAATTGACGAAAATACAAACAGCATCCCACTTGCAATAATCAAACTCGTGTAAGAAGAGCATTCACTGCTTAGTGTAGTAAATAGTAAGTTAGCATTCAATAGACTAACTGTAGTTTTATTTTTCAGTTGGCAGTTTGTTTTATTCAAATTATTGAAGAGAATATCAGTTGTTGAAATCCACTGAAGAAAATCTAAGGTGTCACACGTGCATTGTAAGTGATTTCCACTTATATCCACTCTGAAGTATTTATTATTTATGTAGACTGTTTCTAGCTGCTTTCTGGTGTCATCATTCAAAAACGGAAATCTGTTGTTTGAAAGGTCCAAGTAAGATAAATTTTTCATTTGAATTATCTCGAATACAACATCTTCAAGCATATTGTTATTCATATACAGTTTCTCAAGAGAGTCTTGATGTTTGAAAAACTTGGGAGGTAGTGTTGGTATTTTGTTCATGGATAAATCTATTTTTTGAAGTTGTTTGGTATGCTGGAGTATATGTCCATCTGTATCATCTGGTAAGATGAATCCCAATAGATTATTTTTCACCAAAAGAGTTCTTAAATTTAGAAAGGTTAAGAAGAACACTTTGGAAATGTTTGTGCAGAAGTTGTTGGACAGATCTAGGTATTCAAGCTGATCTAATGAAATGATCGGTCCCATCCATGAGTGAAATATGTTGTTACTAGCATCTATACGTTGTATTTTGTTTCTAGATAACATCAAATGTGGAATTTCATATTGCAGATTGCAATCTTTATAAATGATAGTAGTAATATTTGGCGGAAGTAGAATCCGATGTAAACTGTACCCTTCCTGGTGTGGTGGCATATGAAAGCCAGATGACGTAAGCTGTGTGTGTTTTGCAATGCTATTGAAATTTCGACCCTCTTCATGGTGATCATCACATGGTTCTGTCTTCAGTAGCCTTGGGTCATGTGTTTTGAACAAGTAAGACATATTAAGAAAGTGTACGGGTAAATGATACAATTCGTAAAGGTAATCCCCATAAGAAAATTCGTTGTCACCGATTGAAAGGTATCGAAGTGTTTTAGGAAGCTTCCACAAAGCACCCGCTTGAAATCGTTGTATCTTGTTGCCCTCTACAAACAGCTTTGTTAAATTTGTATAAATTAATTTCTCAAAAATTGCAGTCGTGATTTCTATGGTTAGATCAAACGGTTGGCGTACACTGTTCACTTTCAAAACTGTAATTGATGTGTATGGTAAATCGTGTGTAATATTTTCTATGCCAGTTGATTTTAAGCACCTGTTCCATGAAACATCTAGAAGATTTAAGAATGCCAAATGGCGGAATGTACCGACAAAAATGTAGTTTATATGACATGCTGAAACGTCGATGTTTTCTAATAGAGGAAGGAGTTCAAATGTTTCTTTTGTAAGAGTTTTAGCTTTACAGTTACCGGTCAGTCCCGATAAATCAAGATGTGTCAAATCAGATAATCCACTAAACCGGTTCTCTACCGCTCCTTCATTTGGCAAGAAATCCAATTTGGTAGTTGTCAACGCAAATGCGTCTTTGAAGTTGAGATTCAAAGAATTAAAAGGATGTCTCTTAAAATTTATCAGTTGCAGTTTCGGTAAATGAAACAATGTGTTTTGGTCTACCTCTGTTATATTATTATTATTTATTAGAAGTGTGGACAGATTGCATAGTCCGTTAAATGAATGATTTCCTAAGGTCTGTAGGTTGTTGAATGATAAATACAACTTCAAAAGTCTGGTGTTAATCTCAAGTGAATAGTCTTGTATATGTTCTATCATATTGTGACTTAGGCCCATGCGCAGTATATTATTCGGAAATCTTGGAATCTCTACCAGTTTTAGATTAGCACAATCAGCATTCATAGAATCTTCTGAAAGAGTTTTGCAATGACATCTATTATCAAAGTGACATTTTGAATTAGCGTTGACGCCTTCACTAGCTATAGTCATTTGTAAGTATATACCTCCAATGACTGAGATCAAGACAAGATAACGTGGGTTAAGCATGGTGGTTGATTTCTGAAAATGACAATAAATTGACAGCTAATTTAAAACATGACTTATATATTTAGGATTAACAATAATTAATGTCAACCTTCATCCCTCGTATGTAACCATAGCCAATTTTAGCTATCCTGTTTAGGTCAGTCTTATCAAAATTATATTTTCTCACTTGACACCCCAATCACTTTTAGTGACAAAGAAATGCGGGATGGAATCGAGGTTATATAATCTTAAATACATTGCTGTTTAGGCCCTACGGCATTCTAGTTCCCAAAGGCTCTTAAGTTGTTTGACCTTCCAGTCCTTTGACTTAGTACCCGATGAGGGACATTTCAAAAACGTGTCGAGGACACTAAATTAGATATCTACGTATTTATGAAAGATTTTGAATATTTTGTAAATACCGAAATGAATATAATTCTAAACAATGTGCTTAACTTTCAACACTTTTTAGCATTTTATTTATATCTTGGCGGGTTATGTTTGTAAGGGTTGAAGGAAAACCAATGTACCGGGAGGAAGACTTCACGCCTAAGTTACTGCCAAACTTTATCGCGCAGTTTTATCCGATATACCTCGTCATGTGGGTGAATCGAACCCTCACCTTTAGCGGTGATTGCCACTGTTTACATAGGTAAATGAACCCATAAGATCACGGCCACGAACAATAACTGCCACGTGTACATACAAGAGAATCGTTATAGTGAACATATCATTGTAAATGTAACATTTAATTCATCGTTGATACTGATCCGAACGCCTACTCCAATAAAACAACACATATATATATAATAAAGAAATGGGATTAGGTGGCCTTCTAAGGGGTGGGATAATTGAATGTCTACCTGTAATTTACCTGTCCACCCAATTAGCTATGCATAGATAGAAAAAAATTTGGCATAGTTATTTTATTTTGATTAAATAGATAATAAAAAAGTGAAAAAGATACAATTGAAAAATATTAACTTTATTCTACAAATATTTTACTTTAATAAAAAAAAATTCTATTTTTGTTTTTGTTTTTGTTTTTATTTTATTTTATTTTTTTAGATAAATGATACAACACTATATTACAGATATATCTCTTAATTCAGCAAAGTATGATTAAAGTGAAATACAAACAACTTTAGCATGTTAAGCCATTAAACTTCAACAAACTTATATGAAAACATCAATAATATGAAATTTATTATCAACATTTATAAAAGAAATAGCATTGTACTGGAATGAAACTTGATACTATAAAATTTGTACCCATTACATATATCTAAGCATAGAAACACATTTCAAATCATTAAAATATTATAATTATGCAAATGTCTATAGGATAATAACATCTACATAGAAATCAAGCACAGAATCATCCTAAGTGGAGTAACTGGGAAGCTGAGTCTGGATAAGTAATCAGGTCGATCACACCAGTCTGGTAACTGTCCTTGAGTGTTGTGAGTCAGCGAACAATGTTCAAGTATTGCTTGACCCATGGTCGCATGGTACCACTAAGTGCTGTCTGGATCTTTGCACTTTCAATACTGTTCTGGATGTCTTTGAAGAGTTGTATTGCAGTGTAGCTATTTGGGTGGGATTGTTGTGTCATCTTCTTACGTTTGCTGTGCCATCCTTTAATACTGTTGGTAGTGCGTGGTCCCTATGTTCCATTGTGATTCCATAAAGATATGTATCCTTCTACCCATTGAGCAGTAACATAGTCAGTAAAGGGTTGAGTTAACTGAGTGATGTCTGCGTTTTCTAGGTCTTCTAGGTCCTGGAACAAAAGGTCTTCAACTAATGCAAGAGGCATAAGCGGTAGAATTGATGCTCGTCGAACCAAAGTCTTGACGTCGTCGTTGTCTCGGTATGGCAGCTTGGGTCGGTTCAACAATCTATGACATTTTGATTTGCAGAGTTTACCTTACTCTCAGCTGATTTTGCTTGAATCTGATAATTATCTATCATAATTATACTTAACATGTTGAATAATCAACTCTTTTTTGAAATAATTAAATATATTATTCATTTGAAAAGTGAAAAAGATAAAATTGGAAAATATTAGCTTTATTCTACAAATATTTTACTTTTTATTCTACTTTCATATAGAAAGTTTTGGGGGAGGGATATTTTGTATTTTTTCTTTGCATTTTTTTGTCTTTTGTTTGTTTTTGTTTTCGTTGTTTTTTGTATGTTTTTTTTTCTGTAAAGCATGTATACATTTTAAAACTAACCAAAAACTGTTTCCTTGTTTGAATGTTAAAATTATCAAACATAACATTATTTTTTGTAGGCATATGTTAACACATTTACCTGTATGTCTACTAATTACTACGCCTTTAGATGGTCTCTTAATCTCCTTTCTTAACTATATGTTGTTTTACTCCAGTAGGTGTTGGGGGAACACACCATTGATACTTACCCACGACTGATGAGTATCGGAAGTCGTCAGTCGTGCGCTACCGACTACGCATGTAATTGTACACCATTTTGATATAGTCTAGGGGCTTATGAGCCGGGGGATTGGGGGCAAAATTTTAAGAAAGAAAACTTAATGTTAAGCATAGAATGACCCCTCCCTTTGCTGTCCGTTACCCTTTTAAAGCTCAACCCACCCCGTCCGGTCCACTCGTACGCCACTGTAGCCCATCTTCTTGTACATGTATAATAGACTAACTAAAAGCATAAACCAACATACAGTCTAACAAGACCAGGTCAATATTTTATCTGTATATTTTAATAAAGGTGGCGTCCAGATTAATTCATTTACAAAGATATGTTTTGTTACAAGGATGTAAAGATTTATCATCAACATATTGATACCAATTAAGTAAATCAATACGTCGTACCAATGCCTTTGTCGAGTGTTCCGTTTTATCATCAATAAATGACTAGGAACACATTTCGCTGTTGTGGACATTACACTAAGTAAGTTATTTTGACTTGAAGCATACCCGAGGAAGGTTATTCCAGAAACGTGTCGTACGAACTAAATTTGATATTTGTTTTTATTAAGCACAACACTATTTTATGTTTTCACCTTATGTACATCTTTTGTTATGGATATATTATTTAAGCTCAGTGACTTGTGACAAGACAGTGGTTTTCCCCGGGTACTCCGGTTTCCTCCATTAATAAAACTAACCTCCACGATATAACTGAAAAATTGTTGAAAGTGGCGTTAAACACAATAACCCTAAACCCCCTACCCCCAATATTAATTGAGAACTCGGAATTCATCATAAGCCATATTTTAACTGCTTATTGAATCCGCGGAATTTGCTACTACGTATGATGAAGGAAGAGAGGGGGGACATGAATTAGTTTACAATGAAGGCTCGGTAGGGTCTTGTGGTATCGTCTTCTATTCTAACATGACCTCCTTCTTTTTCCGCGAACGTAAATATAAATTACCATCTTCCAATCAAAGTACACTACCGTATTTGTACTCTTAGACATATTAGAAACATTCTAGCTTCCATAGTGTATTTGTTAAATAGAACGTATCGAACTAAAATTTAGTACAACTTGTGCAATATTGAACGATATCGTACCAATAATGCTGAATTCATGAAGTGCAGTATTCCTATGCAGCAAAACACAAACGCGACTATTGGTCGGCATCAATAAAAGCTAATATCGTATAACCAAGGACTTATTACGAATACTCTATTCAGATCGTCACGTAAATATTCCTATCGAGTCTGTCGATGACGTATTACAATAATCATCATCTGCGAATGTTGTATTGGTTTGCTGACTCGCAGGTGCTGAATGTGGAATATTGAACCATCTATTGATAGTCCAGACACTTCGGTCACCATAATGAAGCTCATCTTGTAGCACATGACTATCATCTGAGACAGTGGACTAAATCTGTCTTCTACAGTGGTAGTTGTACGGTGATTGCTAGGTCTTGGCCGTGCAGCAGTTTCTCTTAATGTTAAATTATAAGAATGGTGCATTCTCATTTGTCCTGTCTCAATTATGTTGCAAATACATAAAAGATGTCAACAGCCTGCACCAAACAGAAAATAAAACCACTATGTTAGTAAAATGCACGACTGCTATTAGTAAAACCGGTTTGCAAATATGAATGCCACACCGACTTTAGGCATACACAACGACGTGCTATTTTAAAGAGAAACTTGACTACGACTATTTAATGGAGTAGAGAACAAGCGTATCTAAATACTAGTGTTATCTGGACCTAAATCGCTTACTTGGGGGTTATGGTGTTTAACGCCACTTTCAACAATATTTCAGTTATATCGTGCCGGTCAGTTTTATTGGTGGAGGAAACCGGAGTACCGGGAAATAACAATCGACTTGCCGCTAGTCACTGACAAATTTTATCTCATAATGTTGTATCAAGTACACCTCGCCAATGAGCGGGGTTCGAACTCAAAACGTTTGTGGTGATAGACACTGATTGTACATGTAGTTGTAAATCCAACTACCATATGGTCATGACCAGAATAGAACCATTGGATATTCATGCACAGTCTGTGTTCAATCGAGTAATGAGTATTATTCAGTGATCATATATGATGACTGTCTGTTTATCTGTATACGTGTTTGTGCCAATCAAGGCACACCTCGTAATATTAGGTTATATCCTAACACCGGAACAGTTCACCATAATCTAGGAATGTACATGTAGCCTTTATTTTGCACATAGCTTCCTATCACCTTCAATCTATCAACATTAAAGATACGTGCTTAGAATGATTAAGATTATATACAACGCAATTTAAATTAAACATAAGTTTTAAAAATTGTACCTTATGAACGATAAGGTTTATATATTATTAATATCTAAAAAATATTAATGATAATCACCATCAATATCTAAATAAATTAAAACCTTTACCTTTAAAATTGGGTGTGCAGTCCATCTGTACATCATATCCAGAAATGTAATGTACTTTCCTCATAAATATTCATTACATTTCAAATAGATCTGATCACGTGACTGCAAATGTGCTTGATCTACATTTAAGAAAAACGTTTTATAAGTGAAGACATATTATTTTGCTTATGATCTTTGTTTTATTGTTGTGAAATAGTCAAATAGAGAGCTTTTTTCTTGTTTGAATGTTAAAATTATCAAACATAACATGAATTTTTGTAGGCCTATATTAACACATTTACATGTATGTCTACTAATTACTACCCCTTTAGATGGCCTCTTAATCTCCTTTTTTAATTATATGTTGTTTTAGTCCAGTAGGTGTTGGGGCAACACACCGTTGATACTTACCCATGACTGATGAGTGGTGAGTATCGGAGCGTGGTCAGTCGTGCGCTACCGACTACGCATGAAATTGTACACAACTTTTGATATAGTCTAGGGGCTGATGAGCTGGGGGATTGGGGGCAAATGTTTTAGAAAGAAAACTTAATGTTAAATATAGTCTGACCCCCCTGCTGTCCGTTACTCTCCTAAAGCTCAACCCACCCCGTCCGGTCCACTCCTACGCCGCTGTAGCCCATCTTCTTGTACATGTATAATAGACTAACTAAAAGCATAAACAAACATACCTTCTAACAAGACCAGGTCAATATTGTATCTGTATGTTTTAATAAAGGTGACGTCCAGTTTAATAGATTTTTTTCAAGGAAGTAAAGATTTATCATCAACATATTGGTACCAATTAAGTAAATCAATACGTCGTACCAATACCTTTGTCGAGTGTTCAGTTTTATCATAAATAAATGACTAGGAAAAACATTTCGCTGTTGTGGACGTTACACTATGGTGGAAGTTATTTTTACTTTAAGCATACCCGAGGAAGGTTATTACGGAAACGTGTCGTAAGAACTCAATTTGATATCTGTTTTTATTAAGCACAACACTATATTGTGTTTTCACCTTATGTACATCTTTTGTTATGGATATATTAATTAAACCCCGTAATATTTCCTTAAGATAAAGTTTGTCAGTAACTTGTGACAAGACAGTGGTTTTCTCCGGGTACTCCGATTTCCTCCATCAATAAAACTAACCTCCACGATGTAACTGAACATTTTTTGAAAGTGGCGTTAAACACAATAACCCCAATTAGGAACTCGGAATTCATCATAAACCATATTTGTACTGCTTATTGAATCCGAGGAATTTGCTACTACGTATGATGAAGGGAGAGGGGGGACATGAATTATCTTACAATGAAGGCTTGGTAGGGTCTTGTGGTATCGTCTTCAATTCTAACATGACCTCCTTCTTTTTCCGCGAACGTAAATATAAATTACCGTCTTCCAATCAAAGTATACTACCGTATTTGTACTCTTAGACATATCAGAATCGAAATAAATCATGGAAGCCAGAATGAGTTTTGAGTTTTAACCCATGTAAAAACTCAAAACACATTCTGGCTTCCATGGTTTATTTGTTAAATAGAGCGTATCCACTACAATTTAGTGCCACTTGTGCAATACTGAACGATATCGTACCAGTAATGCTGATTTCATGAAGTGCCGTATTCCTATGCAGCAAAACATAAACGCGACTATTGGTCGGCATCAATAAAAAGCTAATATCGTATAACCAAGGACTAATTACGAATACTCTATTCAGATCGTCACGTAAATATCCCTATCAAGTCTGCCGATGACGTACATTTGTATTACAATAATCGTCATCTGCGAATGGTGTATGGGTTTGCCGACTCACAGGTGCTGAATGTGGAGTATTGACCCATCTATTGATAATCCAGATACTTCGGCTACCAAAATGAAGCTCATCTTGTAGCACATGAATATCATCTGAGACAGTGGACTAAATCTGTCTTCTACAGTGGTAGTTGTACGGTGATTGCTAGATCGTGACCGTGCAGCAGTTTCTCTTAATGCTAAATTATAAGAATGGTGCATTCTCATTTGTCCTGTCTCAATTATGTTGCAAATACATAGAAGATGCCAACAGCCTGCACCAAACAGACAATAAAACCACTATGTTAGTAAAATCCACGACTACTATTAGTAAAAACGGTTTGCAAATATGAATGCCACACCGACTTTAGGCATACAAAGCGACGTGCTATTTTTAAGAGAAACTTGACTACGACTATTTCATGGAGTAGAGTACAAGCGTATCTAAATACTAGTGTTACCTGGACCTACATCGCATACTGGGGGGGGTTATGGTGTTTAACGCCACTTTCAACAATATTTAAGTTATATCGGTCAGTTTTATTGGTGGAGGAAACCGGAGTACCGGGAAATAACAATCGACCTGCCGCTAGTCACTGACAAATTTTATCTCATAATGTTGTATCGAGTACATCTCGCCAATGAGCGGGATTCGAACTCAAAACGTTTGTGGTGATAGACACTGATTGTATATGTAGTTGTAAATCCAACTACCATATGGTCACGACCATAACGGAACCATTGGCTATTCATGCTCAGTCTGTGTTCAATCGAGTAATGAGTATTATTAAATGATCATTTTTTATGACTGTCTGTCTGTCTGTATACGTGTTTGTGCAAATCAAGGCACACCTCGTAATATGAGGATATATACTAACACCGGAACAGTTCACCATAATCCAGGAATGTACATGTAGCCTTTATTTTGCACATAACTTCCTATCACCTTCAATCCATCAGAATTAAGGATACGTGCGTAGAATGATTAAGATTACATACAACACAATTTAAATTAAACATAATTTTTTTTAATTTGTACCGTAAGAACTATAAGGTTTATATATTATTAATATCTTAAAAAATATTAATAATAATCACCATCAACATCTAAATAAATTATAACCTTTACTTTTAAAATTGGGTATGCAGTCCATGTGCAGATGATATTCAGAAATGTAATGTACTTTCCTCATAAATATTCATTACATTTAAATTAGATCTGATCACTTGACTGCAAATGTGCTTCATCTACATTTAAAAAACGTGAAGACATATTATTTTGCTTGTGATCTTTGTTTTATTGTTGTGAAATAGTCAAATAGAGAGCATAATGACTGTAAAAATGGAGAATATATCTCTGTTGTCTTCAACAAATAACTGAAATGGTGGGGAAGTGGTTAGGTAAATAGAGAGCATACTGACTGTAAAAATGGAGAATAGATCTCTGTTGTCTTCTACAAATAACTGAAATGGTGGTGAAGTGGTTAGTTAAATAGAGAGCATACTGACTGAAAAAATGAAGAATATATCTCTGTTGTCTTCTACAAATAACTGAAATGGTGGGGAAATGGTTAGGTAAATAGAGAGCATACTGACTGTAAAAATGGAGAATAGATCTCTATTGTCTTCTACAAATAACAGAAATGGTGGTGAAGTGGTTAGCGTGCTCGCTTCCAGTGTGATAGATCGATCGCGAATTCGATCACTGATCGCGTCAAACGAAATACTATCAAATTAGTATTTGCTAATTCTCTGTTAAGCACGCAAAGCAAAGTCGAAGAGCAAAGGCACGGAATAAGGAGTATATGTCGGTGTAGAGGGACACTTGATGATGTCTACAGTCGGACTAGTTTTTTCAATGAGTCTGCATTATAAAAATCCAACAAAGCATTTAGTTTTAGTACAGAGCGGACATCATCATCATCTCATTGAAATGTAACTTGTTCTAACCATGATATAGATAAGAACTGCGTTAAACAACAATCGTTCACTCATTATTGTACAATTCTTTGAAAGTGTTGTGTGCTTTACAGTCATCTATATATAGTGTTATCTGTTAAAGAACAAAACAAAACATTTTTTTTTTAAAAACATAGATATCAAAATTAGTGCGCGCGACGCGTTTCTGGAATAACCATTACGAGGTACACTCAAGATTGAAAGATTGGAAAGCAAAATACCTTAAAAGTGTTTGGGAGCAATAAAACAAAAAGGCCTTACCGGATAGTAAAACAAAATCGTGTAAGGTCTCATATGCCTGATTGACGAGAACATAAGTTTTCATTGATAATTACATTATTTAGGAACAGTAAATAAGGGTAATAACAAAATTACCGAAC
The DNA here is from genome assembly GCA_002080005.1 of Gigantidas platifrons. Lineage (NCBI taxonomy): Eukaryota > Metazoa > Mollusca > Bivalvia > Mytilida > Modiolidae > Gigantidas > Gigantidas platifrons. Next base: position 34,175 of record MJUT01012121.1, read on the forward strand.
ATCGAGCAATCTTATAAAGGGAAAGTCAAAACTCATAAATCAATAAACAGACAAAACCAGTCAACAACCGGAAAACCGGGAAACCTGCAATGGCCCTGACTTGGTACAGGAATTTCTAAAGAAATGGTGGATTGAATCAGATTTTACGGCGCCAAACCTCTATTATCATACAACCTGTATCTCTTCTCTACGAGACTGATAATCTTATAAAAGGATACAATTATGAAGCATACCGTCTTTACAATATACATGCAGAAACGTAGGAATTGCAAGTGTCAGGATATACTTACATACGATTATAGTTGAAATCAATTGTAAGAATATCACTATACGACAAACAACTAAAGGAAGTGTATATTTTATAGCTTAACCATTGCTTACTGCGAATTTCTTCATTTTAGACTTTGAAGACTACGATAGGAATTTATTCCATGATTTCGTCATTTGTTTTTACTTCCAAGAGTAGAATATGCATTGTATGTTTTGTTTATTAGATTTTTCGTTACAATTATTACTTGTACCTACCCATTGGTATAGTGCTGCAGTACCAGTACTTGTTACTCTAGCGTCATCTTATTTGCTACTTGGTTAATTGGTACGAAATCAGTATCAAGATGTAGAACTTTGTTTTTCAAGCCATCTTTACCAACTCTAGCCATTAAACCTTAAATATAACCCCAATCCTGAAAACAACACAACAAATAGCAAGACAATATTAGTTTATGGAACACTATATCGGTGACACTTACCGTTGTCTTGATGTTAAACTGACACTCACAATATGAAGTAGCATTTGACTTGTAGTCACATCAGTAGTGTAATGGTTAGTGTGATTGCATAGGGTGCGGTAGATCGTGAGTTTCTTCGACATTTTTTCCGGGTCAAATCAAAGTGTCTTTGCAAAGCACACAGTATTATATTTTAATCATTTACTGCTTTCGTTTGACATCCTAAGTTATGTTCATGCAATCAATCACTTGTCTTTTTCATAATAGTGTAAAACTACAAAAAACTAATGTCAAATTACGGTGCATGTAATATGAAGTAGCACTGTGCGAGATCGAGTTTCATTTTTGTCCTATATTTTGCAAAGTTTCTATTGCTTCATTTATTGCAAAATTTTCCTATTTAATCAAAATGAAAATTATTTTATTATTGTCTACTCCTGAGGGAACTGTATTCCTATAGTGTTGTCTTGTGACAATATATATATATTAGATGAAATCCTGTTGAAAACCAGAAAATAATTACAAACATTAATAAAATCTACATCATCCTTTCCTTTTGCGTGAATTGTTAGTCCATAATGTCCTTCTCCCGGAATTCGAACTTTTATAGTTAATAAATTGTTGTGAACATTGTGACTTGTATACTGCTGTGAATCCTCAGAAAAGTTAGTACCAATCATTTCTATGTCAAATTCATACTCATGGTCTACTTCAAACCGCATTACTGTATCCGCATCCGGTAAGACAAACACCTCTCTACCCACATGCGAAATATGTCGGATCCCCCAGTACTAAGCAATGCAGAGTTACTTCCCATCCAATTTCCGGTACGTCAGGGAACAGTTCAATATCTTCTTCATGTACGCTATCAAAACAATGCAATTTCAATTCTGTTATAATGACCATTGTTGATATCGTACAATCTGGATTGATATACCCAGCTTCAACAGAAAATATATATGAACCGGAAACCGTAAGTCTATTATAAAGCATGAAATGGGCATCCTTTCTCCACATGAAGACAGAGTTTTCAAGATCGTCGTGGAAAGCGGTCGGGGGAAGAAGCTCGCCGTTCCTCTCTTCACCTTCATCATCGATTTCATGTAATCTGCTTGTTATAATACCACGTCGTGTCGTTTCTACGGCATTGCCGTTCATAATTGGCTTTGGTCTCATCAATCGTTTGCCTAACGCGTGATATTTGACAACAACTGTTTGTGCAATATTTCGCGTCGTTGTAATTTCAAAAAATACATGGCCATTTCGGTTACGAACTTTTCCAACTTTTGGAGAAAGAACTTTCATATTCATGATAAAAAATTAAGCGGTAAAATATGGAAAATTTCTAAATTCTGTCATGGTAACCACTGTTGCTAGAAGCTGCCATTGTCTGTCATCTGGAAGACACCATGTGTTGAATTCATCTGATTCAGGGAGGAAAAAATAACTCTTTATCTAAATAAAAAAAAATAATAAAAAATGTCAATGATTTATTCTTATTTCAGCATTGTGATTTATCAGTAATTTTTCTTGTGTATAGAAGTAAGGTGGTTATGTTATTTCCGAGAAATTTTTTTTGTCATCAACGAAAAAAAAGATGTTTTTAGGGAATATGAAAATCATTAATATTTCTTCAACTGTTACTTAAAATTGCTCGTTCACATTATTCATTTGTTGCATCTTTTAGG
>MJUT01012121.1:40230-60340 GCA_002080005.1 Gigantidas platifrons
CCTTGAAAATAAATCAAAAGGACATCCTTAATTTGTATACCTGCATGCTGGGCATTAGAATTGATGGTTAAAGTTTAACTGTTTTCCTCATAGAAGCTTCTAGAATTTTGAAATCTAAAGGTATCCCCCAGATGTGGCATTTGGTATAATATAAAAAAAATAATGTGCCACTCTTACATTTTCTCAAACTATTTTTTTATGGAAAATATTAGGAATGATGGGCATCTCTTGTTATAAATAGTATATAAAATATGAAAGATTAGTAAAATAATCAAAGTTTTTTCTCATAAAAGCTTCTACAGTTTAAAAATATTGTTTTCTAAAGGTATTACCCAAATGCGACAAGTATTATATATTTTAATAGTTATATTTTCCTGAAATATCAATAAAGCTGGACATTTCTTGTTACAAAAAGTACATAAAATATGTAAGATGAGTAGAACAGATATATATTTCCTCATAGAAGCCTCCATAATTTGTAAATGTAGTTTTATATTGGTATGCCATAACTGTGACTAAGATATATAGAATGATTGTATGAATCTTACAAGTATATAATACTCAATTGTTTGGAAAATATCTGAAAAGCTGATGATTTTTTGTTCCAAATAGTACATAAAATATATAAGATGAGTAAATTAGTCAAACTTTTTCTCATAAAAGCTTCTACACTTTAGAAATATAGTTTTCTAAAGGTATTACCCAAATGCAGCAAATATTATATATCTTACAAGTATATAATAGTTATATTTTCCTGAAATATCAGTAAAGCTGGACATTTTTTGTTCCAAATAGTACATAAAATATATAAGATGAGTAAAACAGTCAAGGTTTTCGTCATAGAAGCTTGTACAATTTTGAAATATGCTTTTCTAAAGGTATGCTCCAAATGAAGTCAAGATAAAAATAATGAAGTAGAGTACCACTAATATTAGTAATACAACATGTATATATTAAACTTTTGGGAAAGATCAGAAATGATGGGCATCTCTTCTTATAAATAGTATATAAAATATGTAAGATGAGTAAAACAGTTAAAGATTTTCTCATAACAACTTCTACAGTTTATAAATATAGTTTTCTAAAGGTATTACCCAAATGCAGCAAATAAGTCTATACATTTATCTTACAAGTATATAGGGTAAATTGATCGTGAGTCGGACACTTCCTGCTTTCCGAGGGCCCTGATTGCTTCCCTTAACAATATATGTTGGCAATATGAATACCATCTGAAAGAGCACGAAGTGATTAGCAATAAATCTTTCTGAACCTATCGGTGTTTTTTATTGCAGATAATGCAATTAAGGAAAACTACCGATGTCTATATTTGATCGTGAGTCGGACACTTTTTGATCTTGAGTCGGACAGTCTTTTAGCAGTTGATTTTAAGTCGGACGACCAATACAATTTCTGACTCACACTGAAAAATTATTTCATGCGCATTGAGTGTGAACGCAAACTCACACCATTATCATTTTTGCTGGAGTTCATATTACTACTGTTTTAGTTCCTTACTGTTGCCTATTGACAATATTTTATATTTGTCTCTATGTTTGTAGTAGCTTTTGTATCTTGCCAGAAACATTATTATGCCACTGATAGCGCTTAATAGCTCTTTACTGTTCTTATAATGTAATATGTATATCTGTTATTTGTCATCGAATGCGAGATGAAAAGCGTATTTTACTCTGCATAGATGTCTTAATTGCGGATGTCGTGATAAACTTAATGCTAACTTGATGGAACTGTGGCCTGATGGACCACAAAGTAATACCCTTCGCTCCCTCTTTGTCTAGCCAATGGTCATTATGATTTAATAGTCTACCAAGTCTGTAGAGATCCGTCAAACCATGTAGGAGAAGGGATGAAAAACCATGTATGAGGAGTGGCGATATTGCATAAAAATGTTAAGTCCAACATGCTACTGTACATTTATTCCTCAATAAACAGGCACACCCTACCCACATGTACATCTACTCATTATGATCTAATAGTATACCAAGTTTGAAAGAGTTCCTACAAACCATGAAGGAGGAGAAGCGATAAAAAGGTTAGTGTGGACAGACAGACGGACAGAAAAGCTGATTCCTATATACCCCCTCCAAAATTTGTTTGCGGGGGTATAATGACACAGAACTCTACTTTTTGAACATACGGTTTGTGTAATTAATTGTTTGTAACATGTAATAATTAGTATATATGCCTGGCAATAAAGTTGAATTTGAACCAAAAAAATAGTTCGTTGATTGTTTCCAACCAATTGCAATTAAACCAAATGCAACATGTACCCTTTGTCACCTGTCGGGATTTTCAGGACTATATTTTTTCATCTTTACTATTTATATTTTCAGAACTCAGGCTGTTACCAAAACATAATTTTTAACTGTAATTTGAATGTTAGCCACTTTTCGTTTTACTCAAGTTGTCTCTTGTTCCGTTCACAATAGTGACATTAAGAAAACACCTGAATTCTAAAAATATATATAGTGAAGAGGTAAAAGATCATAGTCAGATAAATTCCGCCGAAAAGGGCGGGGTTACGTAATTCATATCTTTCCCAGAGAAAAAAATGTTTGTGACTAATTATTGACCAATTGATGAACCAATGTCGGAAGTTGCATACGTTATATTGTCAAGTACATTTACCATATATCCATGTAATTTCCCCCCACATAGGTAACAAGTAGGGACCCGGGTGGCTCAAGGAGTTAGGTCGCTGGATCTAACAACTCATACAAGCCTATCACCAATACGCCGTGGGTTCGCACACGGCTTTGTAAATTACAAGAAAGGTGCACTCGACTCGCAGCTGCAAGTGATAAAATTTACCAGCTGCTTGCCCATGGTCGGTGGTTCTCTCCGGGTACTCCGGCTTCCTCCACTACTAAAACTGGCCGCCATGATATAGCTGAAATATTGATGAAAGTGGCGTTAAACACCAAAAATCAAATCAAATCGTAACAAGTACATTTACTACATATCTGTATATAATTTCGTATACTACTACAACACGTTCATTTACTCAATACAAGGACGTAGCTGAGGCTTAATAGTGTGCACGCCATAATTACTTTCGACGAGATGCAAATTAGTGAGATCTGGGGCCATTCTAGCATGACTTACTTATGAAAAAAATACTTGATATAGAGTCGGACACTGTCCGACTTATGATCAAATCAATGTAATTTCGTTGCCCGACTTACGATCAAACAAGGCCCGTTAAAAATGTCCTTCTACACAAAAAATATTCATTTTTGTACATAAAACTACCTCATATCTTAATAGTAACACTACGAATTTTGTACACATTTATGTTTTAGTATTTTGCTGTACACGTAAGTCTTATTTCTGAACAGGTGAAAAGAATGAATTCCTAAAAATCTTACCTTTTTACGTTTCAAAGTTGCCACTGTTGTTCACTTTTTGCCATTCTCTATCCAGAGTTGTCGTTCCTGCTACGCTACACCACATATCTGTCAACTCTCATTTTACAAGATTCTTGTAAAACTTAGAAACAGTAAAAAAAATGTACTTAAAATTGTTTTAATTATTGTAAATATCAATAAAGACGAAAATAAATCACTCATTTCAAATCAATTCTCTCTTAAAAATGATTTTACCCCCCATTTCTTGGAGAACTATTTTGCGGAGGTAAACATTAAAAAGTTAAAAACGATCAAAAGTATTTTTAGCATGTCAATACAGATTGTCCGATATCAGCAATGGTCGGTATCACATAATTGAAATTGTATTGTTTTGATAACGTACATGAAGAAGATATTGAACTGTTCCCTGACGTACCGGATATTGGATGGGTGAGTATCTCCACATTGCTTAGTACAGAGGATCCGACCTATTTCGCATGTGGATGGAGAGGTGTTTGTCTTACCGGATGCGGATACGGTAATACGTTTGAATTAGATCATGATTATGAATTTGACATTGACATTGACAGGATTGGTGCTAACTTTTCTGAGGACTTACAGCAGTTCACAAGTCACAATGTTGACAACAATTTATTAACTATAAAAGTTCGAATTCCGGGAGAAGGACATTATGGACAAAAAATTCACGCAATGGAGAGGATGATGTAGATTTTGTCAATGTGTGTAATTATTTTCTGGTTTTCAACAAGATTTCATCAAATATAGAGGTACGATTTTGCTTTGCATGTGCAATTTCTTTCCTCGTTAGCTATACATTAATGAATGTCTTGGAACTAGGATACTTTGTGTTAGTGTTATACTACTCGACAATGTTCTCAGAGGATAATCTTATAGAGCAGGAACTGCTACCCTTCCGGAGCACATGAGTTCTCCGCTGTATGTTTTAAGGGGTTTGTGATGCTCAATTATTAGTTTTCCATGTATTACTTTATAGATCATGTGTTGTCTGTTTGCCCGTTTGCCTTTGTCAATTGTATTGTTTGATTTACGGTTTCTGGTTACACCTTTGGTATCTTCAAACTTTTCTTATTGTACTCAACAATGTCATTGGATTATATTATTTTGCATTCGGTTGTTTGTTTATTTGTTTGTTTGTTTGTTTGTTTGTTTCATGGTGCTTAACGCCACTTTCAACAATATTTCAGTTATATATCGTGGCGGTCAGTTTTATTGGTGGAGGACCCGGAGAAAACCACCGACATGTCGCAAGTCACTGACAAACTGTATCACATAATGTTGTACACCTCGCGCTGATAGAGATTAAAACTCACAACATCAGTGGTGATAGACACTGATTTCATATGTAGTTGTTAATCCAACTATCATACGATCACAGGGCTTCGTGTTCTCGACATTTAATAAATAAAACGACTGATATCTATATAGGCGACGAATGTTTTATATAATATTTAATAGTTACATTTTCAACTTGTTCAAGGAACCATTGGATAGTGACAGTATGGCCTACTTAGTATAACTTAGTATAACTTTTGATCCTGCTTCTATAGGAGTAGTACCCAATCTATTTGATTTTGGGATAGCTTAAAATGAGACATCAAATTTGGATAATTTTCGGCTTTAAATTTAGATTAGCTTTAACCCCAGAATGCTTTAAAATATAAACTTTTTGTTAGCTGCTCATCACATCAAAGTTGTGCTTTTTTTATATCATAAACACTTTATTCAGATAAAATCGCATATTTACATAATAAAATTCTACATAAGTAGCAGCAATATCACAGATAAATTAACAGATTAACAATATTTTTAACATAATGATATAATTAGTTTGCATTATCAATAAACGGTTACATTTAATATATTGTCATTTACATTACAAAATAAATCACTATAGCACCAATATTCATTAAATTTTATTACTGGTAGTCTTTCGAAATCTGCCAAAATTCTCAATTTTAATTGAGATGAGATAAAAAATTTAAATATAAAGTGTTGGAATTAACATTCTTCTTATGAAATTTTTTCACATTTCTATTTAACCAAACAGTTTTACAATACACAGATATAATCATTAAAATTCCACTTTTTATTTTATCATTACTGACATCAATATCTTGAAATATAATATTCAAAAAATTTAAACAAATTCTGCCATTTGACAAAACAAATATCAAATTTTTGATTAATAATAACAATTGTAAATTAAGAGTACATTAAAAAAGCAAATGTCTTAAAGTTCCCACTTCATTACAATATACACATTTATAAGTTATATATTATATTTAAACATTAAAATATTTACAGGTAGAATTTCATGGACAATTCTATGCATACCGTTTCTAGAGAATTTGTCTATTAATTTGTCAAACACATTTTTAAATACAAAAGAATAATCAATATCAACATTTCGCTGTACTATTTTAACAAGACAAGACAAGACAAGAACTTTATTATCATAAACCATAACAGAACAATGGTACAGAGAAAAACATCATTCAAATACATTTCACATATTATACACAGTACACATGACAACATGTTCATCACTATCTAATAATAGATTGTATAAAGTTTTCGTATTATATTGTCCTAATACGATATCATTACATTCATCTTTAAAATATTTAAACATTTACTATTAAAAGGTAATACAAAGTCACTATGTGGAACAGCTAGTGACGCCATGCTAAAATTTAGATCCTTTAATTGATAACCAACGCAGTATATTGAAAAGTTTACAAATTTTACCTTTGTATTGACAATAACATCTTGTATATGTTTTAAACGTAAGGCATACAATTTATATTCAATATTAACAATGCTTAAACCACCTGAGTGTTTCGATAAATACATAGTTTTACGGCCCAATGGCTCCGATTTAGAGTAAAAGTAAAGTAAAAAGTAAAAATCAAACGTTGAAATTTACAAATATAATGTTTTGACATATGTAAGACACTACCAAAATACCATATTTTTGACGAGGCTAATACGTTTACAACAATGGATTTTTCTAATAAAGACAAATGTCTGGATTTCCATAAATTTAACACTTTTTCAAATTTTACATAAATAGGATGCCAAATATCATCTTGTGTTACATTATTACCAATCTTAAAACCAACAATTTTTATACATTCCACAAAATCAATACCAAATTTATAATTATCTTTTCTATCTTTCCATGCTTCCTAACCATAAACCTTTTGTTTTATTTTTGTTCAATTTAGACCCTGACGCTTTACCAAATAAATTAATTAAATACAAAAATTTCTTAATACCTTTATCAGTGTTTAAAATACCTGTGCTGTCTTCAGCAAAAATAGAAATTTTACATTCTTCGGGCGAACCCGGTAACTTTAAACCTTCAATACCTTATATTTACAAACTTTTCTTACAAATGGTTCTAAACATAAAACATACAATAATGGTGACAAACTACAGCCTTGTTTTACTGAACGTGAAATTTTCACAGGTTGAGAAATAAAATTATTGACAATAATACATGAAGTTTAATCGTGATATAAAATGTTTATCCATTTAATTAATTTGGGTCCAAAATTATACTTTTCTAACACTTTAAGCAAAAAATTATGTACAATCTTATCAAAAGCTTTTTCCTGACCCAAGGATATAAATGCACAATTAATATTTTTCTGATTACAATAATCAACAATATTTCTATGTAAATGAGCATTATCTAAAATACTTCGACCTTTTAAAGCACAAGTTTGGTCAATACCTATAATATTATTAGAAAAAAAACAGACATTCTATTACAAATTAATTTATTTAAAATTTTTACATCAATATTCATCAAACTTATTGGTCTATAATTGTTAACATTGTCATCATTAAAAGGGTCTTTGCATATAAGTGTAATATAACTCATTTTCTGTGATTCTGATAAACTATTTTCATAAAAAAATATTATCATATAATTTTAACAACATAGGGGCAAATATATCTATAAATTTAAAATAAAATTCCTTGGTTAAACCATCAGGACCAGGAGATTTATAATTTTCCATACCTTTTAAAGAAACTAAAATTTCATCTAACGTAACAGGATTATCACAAACATCTATAGCAGGTAAATCTTCCAAAAATAAATTACATATATCATCATCAATATCTTCATCAAAGGTATACTAAGTAAACCATACTGTTAATAGCCAATGGTTCCTTGAACGAGTTGAAAATGTAAACATTAAATAAAACATTCCTCACCTTGACAATAGTATGGTTATTATTTTAATTCTGCAAATTTCTTACAAAATTTTATTTGTAGAAGTTTGTCAATGTTTAAATACGATAAATATATTACAAATAGCCTTATCATTACAATATATATCAATAAAACATATCAACATAAAAATAAATGTCTACTTTTGACAGCCAGGTTTCCAAAAGGGAGATAATTTCAGCACAAGTCGAACACACTCGCTATACAATCACCCCGAAAGAGGTCAAATCTTGGGTCACGCGCATATCATTTGCATTACTGTTCTGGAGAACAGAATTATCTGCTGTCAAATATTTTGCGATTTGCTCATCAATTCTGCTTTTGAGCGGATTTTTAATGTTATGCAGTTGATTTTAGTTAAATTAAGTGGCATATTAAGTAAACATATTTAATCCAAACATTTCATGATATTGTTATGTAATATTACTTTAAATTTGAGTGTGTTTTTCTTTTATGATGTCTAGAATGGAATGTTATATACTAAATATATTATTGTCTTCTCCTTCGGGAACAGTTTTCTTATTGTGTTGTCTGGTGAGGTATAGTGCCTTCGCCGTTGGTTCAGGCACAATAGCTCACCAGACAACACTATGGGAGAACAGATCCCTCGGGAGTAGACAATAATAGAATAATATTCATTTTGATCAAATAGGAAAATTTTGCAAAAAATGAAGCAATAAATACTTTATACTACGTTTCTGCTATGGCATATATGCTATAAAGACGGTATGTTTCATAATTGTATCCTTTTTATAAGATTATGAGTCTCGTAGGGTTGTATGATGTTATTTACTGTTCCTATATAAAGTAATTACCAATGAAAACTTGTGTTCTTGTCAATCTGGCATAGGATACCTTACACGATTTTCCTTAACTGTCCGGTTTAGCCCTTTTTGTGTTATTGCTCCCAAACATTTTATGGTATTTTCTTTTCTAATATTTCAATCTTGAGCGTACCTCGTAATGGTTATTGCAGAAACGCGTGATGAGCACTAATTTTGATATCTATGTTTTTTTTGTTTTTTTTTTTATTGTTTTTTTGTTTGTTTTGTTTGTTTTTTTTGTTTGTGTTTTTTTTTTTTTTACCTATAAGAGAAAACACTATATATAGATGACTGTAAAGCACACAACTACGTTCAAAGAATTGTACAATAAAGAGTGAATGATTGTTGTTTAACTCAATTTTCAGCTATATCATGGTGAGAACAAGTTACATTTCAATGGAATGATGATGATGTCAGATCTGTACTAAAACAAAATGCTTTGTTCGATTTTTATAATGCAGACTCATTGAAAAAAAACAGTCCGGCCGTATACATCATCAGGTGTCCCTCTACACCGACAAATAATCTTGATTCCGAGCCTTTACTCTTCGACTTTGCTTTGCGTACTTAACAGAGAATTAACAAATACCAATTTGATAGTCGTTCGTTTGACGCGATCAGTGATCGAATCCACGATCGATCTATCACACTGGAAGGGAGCACGCTAACCACTTCACCACCATTTCTGCTATTTGTAGAAGACAACAGAGATCTATTCTCCATTTTTACAGTCAGTATGCTCTCTATTTAACTAACCACTTCCCCACCATTTCAGTTATTTGTAGAAGACAACAGAGATCTATTCTCCATTTTTACAGTCAGTATGCTCTCTATTTACCTAACCACTTCCCCACCATTTGAGTTATTTGTAGAAGACAACAGATATCTATTCTCCATTTTTACAGGCAGTATGCTCTCTATTTACATAACCACTTCCCCACCATTTCAGTTATTTGTAGAAGACAACATAGATCTATTCTCCATTTTTAGTCAGTATGCTCTCTATTTAACTAACCACTTCCCCACCATTTCAGTTATTTGTAGAAGACAACAGAGATATATTCTCCATTTTTAGAGTCAGTATGCTCTCTATTTAATTAATCACTTCCCTACCATTTCAGTTATTTGTAGAAGACAACAGAGATATATTCTCCATTTTTACAGTCAGTATGCTCTCTATTTAACTAACCACATCACCACCATTTCAGGTATTTGTAGAAGACAACAGAGATCTATTCTCCATTTTTACAGTCAGTATGCTCTCTATTTGACTATTTCACAACAATAAAACAAAGATCAGAAGCAAAATAATATGTCTTCACTTATAAAACGTTTTTTAAATGTAGATCAAGCACATTTGCAGTCACGTGTTCAGATCTATTTTAAATGTAATTAATATTTATGAGGAAAGTACATTACATTTCTGGATATGATGTACACATGGACTGCATACCCAATTTTAAAGGTAAAGGTTTTAATTTATTTAGATATTGATGGTGATTATCATTAATATTTTTTAGATATTAATAATATATAAACCTTATCGTTCTTACGGTACATTTTTTAAAACTTATGTTTAATTTAAATTGCGTTGTATATATATAATCTTAATCATTCTACGCACGTATCCTTAATGTTGATAGATTGAATGTGATAGGAAGTTATGTGCAAAATAAAGGCTACATGTACATTCCTGGATTATGGTGAACTGTTCCGGTGTCAGGATATAACCTCATATTACGAGGTGTGCCTTGATTGGCACAAACACGTATGCAGATAGACAGACAGTCATCATATATGATCACTGAATAATACTCATTACTCGATTGAACACAGACTGTGCATGAATATCCAATGGTTCCATTCTGGTCATGACCATATGGTAGTTGGATTTACAACTACATGTACAATCAGTGTATATCACCACAAACGTTTTGAGTTCGAACCCCGCTCATTGGCGAGGTGTACTCGATACAACATTATGAGATAAAATTTGTCAGCGACTAGCTGCAGGTCGATTGTTATTTCCCGGTACTCCGGTTTTCTCCACCAATAAAACTGACCGGCACGATACAACTGAAATATTGTTGAAAGTGGCGTTAAACACTATAACCCCCAAGTAAGCGATTTAGGTCCAGATAACACTAGTATTTAGATACGGTTGTTCTCTACTCCATTATATAGTCGTAGTCAAGTTTCTCTTAAAAATAGTACGTCGTTGTGTATGCCTAAAGTCGGTGTGGCATTCATATTTGCAAACCGTTTTTACTAATAGCAGTCGTGCATTTTACTAACATAGTGGTTTTATTGTCTGTTTGGTGCAGGCTGTTGACATCTTTTATGTATTTGCAACATAATTGAGACAGGACAAATGAGAATGCACCATTCTTATAATTTAACATTAAGAGAAACTGCTGCACGGTCACGATCTAGCAAGCACCGTACAACTACCCCTGTAGAAGACAGATTTAGTTCACTGTCTCAGATGATATTCATGTGCTACAAGATGAGCTTCATTATGGTGACCGGAGTGTCTGGACTATCAATAGATGGTTCAGTATTCCACATTCAGCACCTGCGAGTCAGCAAACCAATACAACATTCGCAGATGATGATTATTGTAGTACGTCATCGACAGACTCGATAGGAATATTTACGTGACGATCTGAATAGAGTATTCGTAATTAGTCCTTGGTTATACGATATTAGCTTTTATTGATGCCGACCAATAGTCGCGTTTGTGTTTTGCTTCATAAGAATACCGCACTTCATGAATTCAGCATTATTGGTACGATATCGTTCAGTATTGCACAAGTTGTACTAAATGTTAGTTCGATACGTTCTATTTAACAAATAAACTATGGAAGCCAGAATGTTTCTAATATGTCTAAGAGTACAAATACGGTAGTATACTTTGATTGGAAGATGGTAATTTATATTTACGTTGGCGGAAAAAGAAGGAGGTCATGTTAAAATTGAAGACGATATCACAAGACCCTACCGAGCCTTCATTGTAAAATAATTCATGTCCCCCCTCTTCCTTCATCATACGTAGTAGCAAATTCCTCGGATTCAATAAGCAGTTCAAATATGGCTTATGATGAATTCCGAGTTCTCAATTCATATTGGGGGTAGGGGGTTTAGGGTTAATGTGCTTAACGCCACTTTCAACAATTTTTCAGCTATATCATGGAGGTTAGTTTTATTGATGGAGGAAACCGGAGTAGCCTGAGAAAACCACTGTCTTGTCACAAGTCACTGAGTTTTAATAATATATCCATAACAAAAGATGTACATAAGGTGAAAACATAAAATAGTGTTGTGCTTAATAAAAACAAGTATCAAATTTAGTTCGTACGACACGTTTCTGGAATAACCTTCCACGGGTATGCTTCAAGTCAAAATAACTTCCGCCATAGTGTAACGTTCACAACAGCGAAATGTGCTCCTAGTCATTTATTGATGATAAAACGGAATACTCGACAAAGGCATTGGTACGACGTATTGATTTACTTAATTGGTATCAATATGTTGATGATAAATCTTTACATCCTTGTAACAAAACATATCTTTGTAAATGAATTAATCTGGACGCCACCTTTATTAAAATATACAGATAAAATATTGACCTGGTCTTGTTAGAATGTATGTTGGTTTATGCTTTTAGTTAGTCTATTATACATGTACAAGATGATGGGCTACAGTGGCGTACGAGTGGACCGGACGGGGTGGGTTGAGCTTTAAAAGGGTAACGGACAGCAAAGGGGGGAGGGGTCATTCTATGCTTAACATTAAGTTTTCTTTCTTAAACTTTTGCCCCCAATCCCCTGGCTCATAAGACCCTAGACTATATTAAAAATGGTGTACAATTACATGCGTAGTCGGTAGCGCACGACTGACACCTTCCGATACTCATCAGTCGTGGGTAAGTATCAATGGTGTGTTCCCCCAACACCTACTGGAGTAAAACAACATATAGTTAAGAAAGGGGATTAAGAGACCATCTAAAGGTGTAGTAATTAGTACACATACAGGTAAATGTGTAAACATATGCCTACAAAAAATAATGTTATGTTTGATAATTTTAACATTCAAACAAGGAAACAGTTTTTGGTTAGTTTTAAAATGTATACATGCTCCAATTTTTTTTATGAAAGTAGAATAAAAAGTAAAATATTTGTAGAATAAAGCTAATATTTTTCAATTTTATCTTTGTCACTTTTCAAATGAATAATATATTTCATTATTTGAAAAAAGAGTTGATTATTCAACATGTTAAGTATAATTATGATACATAGTTATCAGACTCAAACAAACTCAGCTGAGAGTAATGTAAACTCTGCAACTCAAAATGTCATAGATTGTTGAACAGACCCAAGCTGCCATACCGAGACAACGACGACGTCAAGACTGGTTCGACGAGCAGCAATTCTACCGCTTATACCTCTTGCATTAGTTGAAGACCTTTTGTTCCAGGACCTAGAAGACCGAGACAACGCAGGCATCACTCAGTTAACTCAACCCTTTACTGACTATGTTACTGACCAATGGGCAGAAGGATACATATCTTTATGGAATCACTATGGAACATAGGGACCACACACTATCAACAGCATTAAAGGATGGCACAGCAAACTTAAGAAGATGACACAACACTCTCACCCAAATATCTACACTGCAATACAACTCTTCAAAGACATCCAGAATAGTATTGAAATTGCAAAGACCCAGAGAGCAGTTAGTGGTACCATTCGACCATGTGCCAAGCAATACTTGAACATTGTTTGCTGACTCACAACACTCAAGGACAGATACCAGACTGGTGTGATCGACCTGATTACCTATGCAGACTCAGCTTCCCAGTTACTCCACTATGTAGATGTTATTATCCTATAGACTTTTGCATAATTATAATAGTTTAATGATTTGAAATGTGTTTCTATGCTTAGATATATGTAATGGGTAAAAATTTTATAGTATCAAGTTTCATTCCAGTACAAAGCTACTTCTTTTATAAATGTTGATAATAAATTTCATATCATTGCTGTATTCATATAAGTTTGTTGATGTTTAATGGCTTAACATGCTAAAGTTGTTTGTATTTCACTTTAATCATACTTTGCTGAATTAAGAGATATATCTGTAATATAGTGTTGTATTATTTATTTAAAAAAAAATAATAATAAATACAAAAACATAAACAAAAATAGAAAAAAAATATTTATGAAAGTAAAATATTTGTAGAATAAAGTATTTTTTTTCAATTATATCTTTTTCACTTTTTTATTATTTATCTAATTAAAATAAATATATCATAACTTTGCCCATTTTTTTCTATCTATGCATAGTTAATTGGGTGGACAGGTAAATTACAGGTAGACATTCAATTATCCCACCCCTTAGAAGGCCACCTAATCACATTTCTTTATTAGGTGATGTTTTATTGGAGTAGGCATTCTGGCCAGTATCAATATGAATTAAATGTTGCATTTGCAATTATATGTTCACTATAACGATTCTCTTGTATGTACACGTGGCAGTTATTTTTCGTGGCCGTGATCGTATGGGTTCATTTACCTATGTAAACAGTGCCAATCACCGCTAAAGGTGAGGGTTCGATTCACCCACATGACGAGGTATACCGGATAAAACTACGCGATAAAGTTTGGCAGTAACTTAGCCGTGAAGTCTTCCTCCCGGTACATTGGTTTCCCTCCAACCCTTACAAACATAATCCGCCAAGATATAACTGAAATGCTAAAAAGTGTTGAAAGTTAAGCACATTGTTTAGAATTATATTCATTTCGGTATTTACAAAATATTCAAAATCTTTCATAAATACGTAGATATCTAATTTAGTGTGCTCGACACTTTGTTGAAATGTCCCTCATCGGGTACTAAGTCAAAGGACTGGAAGGGAAGATCAAACAACTTAAAAGCCTTTGGGAGCTAGAATACCGTAGGGCCTAAACAGCAATGTATTTAAGATTATATAACCTCGATTGCATCCCCCATATTTTTGTCACTAAAAGTCACTGGGGATGTCAATTGAGGAGATGTAATTTCGATAAGACTGATCTAAATAGGATAGCTAAAATTGGCTATTGTTACATACGAGGGATGAAGGTTGACATAAATGATTGTTAATTCTAAATATATAAACCATGTTTTAAATTAACTTTCAATTTATTGTCATTTTCAGAAATCCACCATCATGTTTAAACCACGTTATCTGTTCTTGATCTCAGTCATTGGAGGTATATTCTTACAACTGACTATAGCTAGTGATGACGTCAACTGTAATTCAAAATGTCACTTTGATAATAAATGCCATTGCAAAACTCTTCCAGAAGATTCTATTAAGGCTGATTGTGGTTATCTAGAACTGGTAGAGATTCCAAGATTTCCGAATAATATACTGCGCATGGATCTAAGTCACAATCGGATAAAACATATACAAGACTATGCATTCGAGAATAACACCAGACTTTTGAAGTTGGATTTATCATTCAACAGCCTACAGACCCTAGGAAATCATTCATTTAACGGACTATGCAATCTGTCCACACTTCTAATAAATAATAATGATATAACCGAGGTAGACCAAAACACCTTGTTTCATTTACCGAAACTGCAACTGATAAATTTTAAGAAAAATCCTTTTAATTCTTTGAATCTCAACTTCAAAGACGCATTTGCGTTGACAACCGCCAAATTGGATTTCTTGCCAAATGAAGGAGCGGTAGAGAACCGGTTTAGTGGATTATATGATTTGAAACATCTTAATTTATCGGGACTGACCGGTAACTGTAAAGTTAAAACTCTTACAAATGAAACATTTGAACTCCTTCCTCTATTAGAAAGCATCGACGTTTCAGCTTGTCATATAAACTACATTTAATTATGTAATGTATATATGTTGAATATTGTAATGTTATGTTGAAATAATTAATAAAATATGTTTAAAACAACTGGCATAGAAAATATTACACACGATTTACCATACACGTCAATTACAGTTTTGAAAGTGAACAGTGTACGCCAACCGTTTGATCTAACCATAGAAATCACGACTGCAATTTTTGAGAAATTAATTTATACAAATTTAACCAAGCTGTTTGTAGAGGGCAACAAGATACAACGATTTCAAGTGGGTGCTTTGTCGAATCTTCCTAAAACACTTCGATACCTTTCAATCGGTGACAACGAATTTTCTTATGGGGATTACCTTAACGAATTGTGTCATTTACCCGTACACTTTCTTAATATGTCTTACTTGTTCAAAACACATGACCCAAGGCTACTGAAGGCAGAACCATGTGATGATCACCATGAAGAGGGTCGAAATTTCAATAGCATTGCAAAACACACACAGCTTACGTCATCTGGCTTCCATATGCCACCACACCAGGAAAAATGCAGTTTACATCAGATTGGACTTCCGCCAAATATGACTACTCTCATTTACAAAGATTGCAATCTGCAATATGAAATTCCACCTTTGTTGTTATCTGAAAACAAAATACAACGTATAGATGCTAGTAACAACATATTTCACTCATGGATGGGACCGATCATTTCATTAGATCAGCTTGAATACCTAGATCTGTCCAACAACTTCTGCACAAACATTTCCAAAGTGTTCTTCTTAACCTTTCTAAATTTACGAACTCTTTTGGTGAAAAATAATCTATTGGGATTCATCTTAGCAGATGATACAGATGGAGATATACTCCAGCATACCAAACAACTTCAAAAAATAGATTTATCCATGAACAAAATACCAACACTACCTCCAAAGTTTTTCAAACATCAAATCTCTCTTGAGGAACTGTATATGAATAATAATATGCTTGAAGATGTTGTATTCGAGATAATTCACATGAACAATTTATCTTACTTGGACCTTTCAAACAACAGATTTCTGTTTTTGAATGATGACATCAGAAAGCAGCTAGAAACAGTCTACATAAATAATAAAAACTTCAGAGTGAATATAAGTGGAAATCACTTACAATGTACGTGTGACACCTTAGATTTTCTTCAGTGGATTTCAACAACAGATATTGTCTTCAATAATTTGAATAAAACAAACTGCCAACTGAAAAATAAAACTACAGTTAGTCTATTGAATGCTACCTTACTATTTACTACACTAAGCAGGGAATGTTCTTCTTACACGAGTTTGATTATTGCAAGTGGGATGCTGTTTGTATTTTCTTCAATTTTGATATGCTGTATAATTTATCGACATAGATGGAAAATACGTTATTTATACTACGTCATAAAGAGTAGATATCGAGGTACAATTAAAGCTCCAACTAATTCGTCTGAAATATATTATGAATATGATGCATTCGTTTCGTATGCAGATAAAGATTCCAACTTCATTCACTATCCCCTAATTTCTAATCTTGAAAAGGAGAAAGGGTTTAAACTATGTATTCATGAAAGAGATTTCATACCCGGAAATGATATAGCCTCTAACATCACTTCCGCTGTTCACAATAGCCGCAAAACAGTCGTGGCTATGTCACAGAACTATCGTGAATCATATTGGTGTATGTTTGAATATAATATGGCACGTATGGAGAGTATTTATACCAGGAATAAAGAAAATATAATATTCCTGATTTTTCTGGAGCAGATACAACCAAGCAAGTTACCATTGCATGTACTTGAGCTTGTACAATCGCAATCTTACATCGAATATCCCGACGACCCCTATGGCAACACAGTTTTCTAGGACGAGCTACGGCAAGCACTGTCATAAGCTGTTAGGTGTTAATTTTTTCTCAGACAGATGAGTTTAAATTGACTATTGTTTTGTTTTTAGCAAGAATCTGGACATGTTTTGGATACCAAGCATCTTGTGATTGTAACTTTATATGTAAAAATATGCTTAAATAAATGAATTTGGTTCTTGATCAAAAACATGAATGTCAAGTTGTAAATATTTATCTTTATTCAGGATGAGAACCAGTTCAACAATACATACAGAAATGAGACAAACGGAACAGCCATGTTTGACCTCCAAGTATGGCGAGTAGAGACAAAAATGTAGCCTTCAGTTCAATTCGTCTAATCTTACACTGTATCCGGAAACTATAAAGATTGATTGATTGATTGGTGTTTAACGCCAGCTTTGGCAGTATTTCAGCTATATCGTAGCTGAAAGTACAAAGAAGTCACTAACGTAAATGTAACGGAAGTGCAATAACGATCTCGAGTAGAAAGACTGTCCTTTTGTGCATCAGCAAAGCCAGTCTCGGGTAATTTAATGACTCAAAATGTGCAAGATGACATAATTACTGAGGATATTCGTTTCGAAGCTACTTATCATTCTTGACAGAAAATGATATTTTAATGATGAAATAAAAAGAACAATAAAATCGTTCAAAAAAAGCGCTCTTATTGCATGTTTACATTAATCACACTGATGAGGTAATGATTAGTGTGTTTGTGTTCTTTCGTAGGTTCATACACCGATCGGGTCGGACAAGAATATCCCATATGTCTTTACTCCTTCTCCGGTAGGTATACAACTTTAACTAGTCTGAGCAACGACAGGTGACCCGGAATCGGGATAATGTGTCGGAGTGGAGCGACATGTCTACCCGTTGGCTGTTTGTCTAGACCAAAGCGGACCTCACCATGTCATCGAAGGTAATAATAATACATTTGTATTACTCAGTTCATTTTCAATTGTCATGCATTTTAAAACTATTATGAAACGAGAGGTAACTCTGTGAGCCAAATTATATGTACAAAATGTAAATGGAAAATCATTTAGAATTAACCTAACATTAGATTAGAAAGTAAACGTTCGAGAATACCGAAAGGGTTATCAAAAATGGATAATCCAGAGAAACTGGCAACAGATGGTCCACAAGACGAAGACATATAAATTAGAAACACAACTCAATATCTGCTGAACACCACAAAGCAAACATATATAAATTCAAGTTAAAAATAAGCAACCTGACCTAAAAAAAAAAACCGGAAAGAGAAATTAAATCCGGCTTGTACACTTTATTCATGCATATGTATATGTTTAATGTACTTATGTATGAAGTACTTTTGAAGTATTTTGTTTAATGTGTACTTGCCTGTAATGGAGTACGGCTACTAGAAATGAAGAACACTCGGAAGTAACAATTGTGTTTGTTTTCCAAACATTTAATATTGTTTATTCAATATAACTTGTAACATTGTTACGTTACATATTGGTCAAGCGCCCTTTCAAATACAGAGGACGTTAATAGAAATGTGAATAAATATTCTTATCAAGCCTAGTATGTTTGCATCGTGAAAATAATGTCACCAATGAGGAAAAATGAGATAATAAAAACTAGCATATTCTCTATTTTAAGTCATTACCTTAATCTTTAAAACACAAGACCAAATATGGCAGCCAAGATATTTAAAAAATATATATATCCGCAACTCAATGTTATTGTTTTCTGCTGAAAAGTCGGCGATGTTGATTCTAATGCGGGATTAAATGCAGACAGGACACTTATCACAAGTTTGTATGACTAGAAGAAGAAATTTGTTTCGTGTCACGAGAACTTGAATAAGCTCAGAGTAAAGCTTGTAACGTGTAAAGATACAAGTATGGTTCGACTATTACCAAGTGAACTATCCCTTTATCTCTAACGAACCAAAAATCGTCTCAAGTCACTGACATTCTATAAGACACATTTATGTCTTTTAAGTGTGTCTAAAGATTCAAAACTGTCTCACTCACAGCATTATGGTGTTTAATTGACTACATATTGAAATTAATGATAACAATGACTGATAACTACTCGACATTTTGTAATCAATCAATTTATTAATTTCTATATNAAACGAGAGGTAACTCTGTGAGCCAAATTATATGTACAAAATGTAAATGGAAAATCATTTAGAATTAACCTAACATTAGATTAGAAAGTAAACGTTCGAGAATACCGAAAGGGTTATCAAAAATGGATAATCCAGAGAAACTGGCAACAGATGGTCCACAAGACGAAGACATATAAATTAGAAACACAACTCAATATCTGCTGAACACCACAAAGCAAACATATATAAATTCAAGTTAAAAATAAGCAACCTGACCTAAAAAAAAAACCGGAAAGAGAAATTCAATCCGGCGTGTACACTTTATTCATGCATATGTATATGTTTAATGTACTTATGTGTGAAGTACTTTTGAAGTATTTTGTTTAATGTGTACTTGCCTGTAATGGAGTACGGCTACTAGAAATGAAGAACACTCGGAAGCAACAATTGTGTTTGTTTTCCAAACATTTAATATTGTTTATTCAATGCAGCTTGTAACATTGTTACGTTACTTATTGGTCAAGCGCCCTTTCAAATACAGAGGACGTTAATAGAAATGTGAATAAATATTCTTATTAAGCCTAGTATGTTTGCATCGTGAAAATAATGTTACCAATGAGGAAAAATGAGATTATAAAAACTAGCATATTCTCTATTTTAAGTCATTGCCTTAATCTTTGGAACACCAGACCAAATATGGCAGCCAAGATATTTAAAAAAATATATATATCCGCAACTCAATGTTATTGTTTTCTGCTGAAAAGTCGGTGATGTTGATTCTAATGCGGGATTAAATGCAGACAGGA
>MJUT01012133.1:6375-28898 GCA_002080005.1 Gigantidas platifrons
CTGAATGGATACTGGAAAAGCCCTCGATATTCTTGTTGGCCTCTGTAGCTCAATTTCAAATATTCTGCACAGGTCTGGATATCAGCGGTCTGGATAAATCTGTATTTCCGGATTATTTCATGATCATCCAAATAGTCCAATGGCTTATCATAATTCCTTAACATTCTATTTCTGCGGATATTATTCCTCCGTCTCCTCAAGTGGGGTACGTCTAGACACCGCTCAGGACTCCTGGGTGCACTCAGGACCTCCAAAGTGCACTCGGGACATGATGCGGTTAATTTAGTTTGACACAGGACATGCATATGACTTCAGTACATCATAGTTATAGAACTATCAAAGGTTTGTGCAGATAACTTGAACGATTTAGGAGTTATGAAGGATTTTCTTATATCCCTTTGACATGCCACCCATTACACAAACGGATGACTGATCCATCATGTATGAAAATCCAATAAACAAATTACTATAGTTTCTTGGCCAAACAAATTACACCATAAAAAGGATTTTTATATCTTTTATCAAGGACGTATATATACGTCATTGATTTTATTTAATACATAACTATTCATAGCAAAAACAGGTATAGAATGAAATGATATATTTTACACTATTTGCATGATTGGTCGCACGTTAAACTCCAAAAAACTTACATCTTAATTTTCCATTTTTGACCTCTTTTATCTCGAATAAAATAAACATATATTGCACCTGACACTAAAGGGTAAACATCGTACGGAACTGAAAAGTGTCAATGTCTAAAGTTAAACATTTGACGTCGGTCTGCGGACTCAAATATGCTGTATGCTTTAATTCTCAAAAGGCAATCGATCTTTGTAATATTCTAGTAACACAACCTTATTAGTATTAGAACAGAGTTTACGTTATTGTAAAGTAGACATTGTGCTTAATAACAATAACATATACGTTAACATTCCACAGATTTACTCCTGACATCTCGAAAACAGAAGGGAAAGCTTGATTGAATAGAACATATATTTGTGAAAAAATTAAATTCTAAGAAATCAGATGGAAAATAAAAGTCTCATGTGTAAAAATTTAAATCATATCTCCGGGTGCGATTTCGAAACTTTATAAAATATTGAAATCCTAAATATTTTGACGAAGGGCGAATGACATTAGAAATACAGTCTTTAAAACTTCCGGTATACGAGTTAAAATTAACATATTTCCACCCAATAGTTAAAGGGTGACAACTTAACAGAAAATGATAAAAACAAAAATATTTAGTAGTTGATAAAAAACGCTACTGTACGAGTACCTTAATATTTTAGAGCAGTTGGGATTTCGACATCTTTAACTTGTATACTAGTAAATAGATTTGCGTTGGATATCTGTGCCGTAAGCCCATTGGAAACCGGAGGACCCGGAGAAAACCACCGTCCTGCCGCAAGTCACTGACAAACTTTATTACATAATGTTGTACACCTCGCCCTGAGCGGAAGTCGAACCCACAACATCAGTGGTGATAGGCTCCGATTGCATAGGTAGTTGTAAATCCAACTACTAAACGATCACGGCCACGACTGCCACTGAAAATGATTCCATGCTTAAAGTCATGCAAATAACAAAAAGATACAATATAGAAATGTTTTATAATTATGTATCGTTGTTCAGATATTTCAAAACTCTTGACATGTTTTTATTAAACTTTCACATTTATAAACAATATAATTAAAACTTATTATATAATGTATTATTGTCAAGTTCCTTTTACGATAAGATAAAATTAAGGACTATAGGCGTTTAACACCGACAATATCTGAGATGTGTCGTGATGGATTCAATAGTGTTCTGTAAGTAGATGAAACGGTAAAAATCATCCACCTGCTGCATGTCACCGACAAACTTTCATGATATTTTAGTATTTAAAATTAGAAAGTACATGTTATCTTTATTGTTGATTCTGATAATTTGGCTTTGTAAAGCTTACTATTATATGCTTATATTAAGCGTTAGAGGGGGAGAATAGTAACTAAAACAACTCAAGAAAAACGCATTGCTTCCATATAAGATATGCTCTGGCAAATGTACTATCTAAATATATAACTGATTCATAAAATGAAAAGTAAAAGGTACCACATCGTCGAAACAATTCAAAATGCAATAGGAAAATCGTATAAAGAGACAAAATCGATATCTTTAACACACACATATATACGAGAGCTCACTTTGCTGGATTGGTACATACACTTTGATAAAAAGTGGTGGAGTTTAAGACATTTTTATAATCCCAAACCTCTCCTCATAGTGAAGCGGTTATGCAAGTGTTTTCCAGATGTAAGTGAAATGCCAACTATCAAATGATTGTTGTTTAACGGCAACTGCCACTATTTCTTCATATTCACGACAAGCTTATATACAATAAATCATGCGGGTAAAACATAAAGTTGGATAAGCCTATAGAAGAATGTCCGTAGGTTTTTTTTCCGGAGTCGTCTGTTACATTTATGTTTCATTGTTTGCAAATTAAGCTTGTTCTGTTCATGAATATAGCTGATACATTGATCAATTGATGTGAAACAACAATCAAACATCTAGAATCTACATCTGAACCACTGTGATGCCATCACCAATACTAAACCGAAAGCACCAGTGTCCAGCAACATGTTCTTCTGAAACTAGTTGAACACGTTGAAATGTTCAGTTTATACTCCATATTGTTGAAGGTCATAAATATTGTTTAAACTCTTTTTTTTCATAATGTTCCCTATTGCTAATGTTACTTTCATATTAAGTTATATTTTAAATAATAACGGTGCCTGCTTTGTACCAGGCCAACAAACTGAAAAAATGGTTAAAATCATCCCGTCTTTGTTTGGAATCCTTCGTATTGCTTACTTAGATGGGAAGGCGAAACTATCAATGGCATTGTCATTCGTTTGCCCCATAGTGGATTAATTCCACAATTCTTTTCAATCGATGCAAGTTCATTAACCATCACACTACTGTAATTGCCCGTTTGTGCATGTTTTATGATTTGATAACTGTTTTGTATTGTGTGTTACCTTACGCATAATTGATTGTTGCATACAAATTGTAGATATCTAATTTAGTGTGCATGACGAACACGGTGTGATTGTGATCTATACACGAACCCTTAGAAACACCTGGTCCCATCAGATTTGCTTGGGAATTCATGTTGTTTGATCTTTAAGGGCATTGGTCAATTTATCTGATTTTAACTTTCCTGTTTGTGCCCTTTGGCTTTATTGCTTCCAAATATTTTAAAATTGCTTGGCTTTCCAATCTTTCGATTTTGAACGTACACGATGAAGGTTATTCCAGAAACGTGTCGTGTTCACTAAATTTGATATCTACGTGTTTAGTAAGGCATTTCTACAACAATGGAAAGACTTATTGTATTTTGTCCTAATATTATTTTGTCTGCTACTTTTTGAAATCTCTCTTTCGGCTTTGAGTGTACCTGATGAAGGTTATTCCTGACACGCGTCATGCGCACTAAATGTGGCATCAATGTTGTTTTTTCTACTATATTGTTAGAGACATATGGTAATGATTTTATATATAGTATATGTGAGTCATCAGGTATTTAAGACCAACCGTTATATACCGAACACCTTCTTTATGGCGTTTTCTCTACGACGACATGTAACCTTGTTTTCGAAATGATTTCGTGAATGTATAGCAAAGCTTAAGAGATAATGCTTGAAAGTCTTCATTGAAAATGTGCTATGTTTTGTTCGAATCAATCGATGACTCTAAAGGTTTGATAGCTCCGCCTAAAATGTGACTTCTTCTGTTTATCACCAAAACCTGTAACACCATATATAAGTCGTAGCGTACTGGGTATTCACCAAAGATCAAAGAAAAATAACCTCCAGGTTAAAGTTTGTTAATTTTTTTATCTAGAACCATGTTATATAAAAAGCACGGTAGCTGCGAAAATCCAATCATTCAAAGTGATTGCTACATGCAGACGCAAATATGTTCTCTTTTGACCAAAAATATCCGATTACTTCTTTAGGGACATAACGTCAATAGAAGCTATCAATAAAGATGTTATTGGTCAAAGCACAAACATCGCATGTCGTAGACACCTTTGGTTTCACTATTAGTCATCTAAACGTGTGGAAATGAATCAAAATAAATAATTCCTATCAAAGGATGTTAATATATTAAAGAGTATACTCCCTCCCAGAGGGTGTGCCGGGGGTAGAATAGGCACCAGGTTTCTCCGTCCTAGAGGCACTAGTCCTCTAAAAGGTGTCAACCCCGCGGGAACCCCGGGGTATAGAAATGGGACCAAGAGCTTCTTCGGCTTGAAGGGGTGTCCGTCGGTTGTGCGGGATGTATAAATTGACAAGCAACCCGTCCTTCGGATGAGACGTAAATAAAACCAAGATCCCGTGTTGAGAGATTGCCTTCCTCTTCGCACGTTACCGAACCCAGTGTAACAGCTCACTATGTGCATTATGCTCATGATGAGTGGTCCATAGGAGACCTGTTGCACTGGCAAAATTCTCCGTCCGTCACATTTCCTTTTTATTCGAGTCCCGTGGCGTTTATATTATTCTCGTCCTGAATATAGCTGCAAAAATTGCTCGCTGGACTTAAACATCAATCAATCAATCAATACATTATATGCTATCGTCACTTGGTGTTTGTCGTCCTTAGGTCATCACTTAGTGTTCATCGTCTCACAATATTATTCGATTTTCATTGTTCTTAAGTCACAACTTGGTATCTGTCGTCTCAAAGTAATCATTTGGTGGTCGTCAATATCAATCATCACTTGCAGTTTGTCGTCTGTAATATTTACCACTTTTATTATAAAGTGAAGTATATGGCTGAGGCAATCCAGAATTACAATTACAATTACTAATTATTTTATTTTCAATTAAGACGCCCCGAAGAGCAGAATAATTACAGTTAATTTCATACAATGATTCAATATTGATTTATATATGATTATGACATAAAAACAATATAAAATAATAACATAGTTCTATATACATAAAAATAAAAAATAATACGGGTTTGTTCAGTGGTCCAGAGTTAAATAATGCCTTGTTCTCTGGGTCAGCACACATATTCATATATTTTTCAAATACAAATCATATATTTTGCAAATACAAATACAGAATAAAACACAAATTTGCCAATGGTAATAAGTAACAAAAATACACATCCAGGAAAGGGTCATCCTAATTTAAAAAAAATAAAAAAAATAGCCAAAACAAAAATGATGGAACATGGTTTTATTATGCATCGTAAAATGTAATAAAACAATTACTGCACTCTGTCGAGTGCAATAATTGTATATTATTATGTCACCCCAGACGAAATCGGAACTTTTGTTTTTCTTTCGTTTCTTTGTTATTATTATTCTTTCTTCCGATGAATTTTGTCCGGCTAATTTCTTGCTGATGCCTCAACAGAATTAATTGATATTTGGCACACAGTTGAACCACTATAAGGATGTGTACATGCAATTAATTTTTTTTCAAAAAGACCGCCATAATGCGTTCAAAAATTGGGGATTCATTATCTCGGGAACTGACCTGCAGAATTTCATCAAACTTTGTTTAAATGTTCAGTAGGATGAGTGGAAGGAATTGATGCAAAAAAAAATCGGGATCGGTTTTCAAAATGGCTGTCCAAGATGGATGTCGGCCGTAATCTGAAAAAAACTAAACATTGTCCGATTTCAACGAAAATTGATATTTGGGCATAGTTTGACATGGGGAACAATGGATTGAAGGAAGGGGCGACATCATCCATTGGTTGCAATGGCAATTCTAGTTATTATTATTCTTTTCCTAACCATAGCTTTATCCGCGCGTTTCCTCAAAGTAAAAGGTGAAAGTGCCCGGAATTCGATGAAAATTGATATTGAGGGCTAGTTTGACATTGCGAAAAAGATGGGAACATTAGTATTTAGAAAATCTGCCATCTTAAGATTGCTGCGGGGACGTGATGGGACTTTTGTGCTTCGCTTTGCGAGCACAATATTACTTGTTACCGCTCCCAAACGAAGCTTGTGAGACATATTGTTTTTGCTCTGTTTCTTATTATGGCTCCCAAACGAATTTTGTGAGACATATTGTTTTTGCTCAGTTTCTTCTTCTTCTTCTTCTTCTTCTTCTTCTTCTTCTTCTTCTTCTTCTTCTTCTTCTTCTTCTTCTTCTTCTTCTTCTTCTTCTTCTTCTTCTTCTTCTTCTTATTATTATTATTATTATTATTATTATTCCACTTTCCGCATCAATTTTATCCGTCCCTTTTCTCGGAGATGCCTTGATCAAAGTTTATGAAACCTTGTAGGAATATCATATGTAATGTGAAGTTGTGCTTTTAAGGGTTGGTGTGCTGAAAATGGCTGCCGTTGCCATGGAAACGGCCAAAATGCTAAAAAATGTAAAAACACAAAGATGATCATAGCAGGTTACTCGCATAACAGAAATTGATGAAACTTGTTGGGAACAACATCTACATCTAGTGGAACGAGATAAGCCAAACAAATCGGAATCGGTTAGACAAATTTTGCCGCAGTTGCCATGGAAACAAAAAAGGGGGGATTTAAACATTTTTTGGGTTCCTTTCATCAAACTTCATGAAACTTTGTAGGAATATCCACCTTAGTGTGTGGCAACTTTTGGGGGATTGAAAAAATTCAAAATGGCGGCCGTTGCCTTGGTAACCAAGGTCGTCCAAAATGGCCACCAAAATGCAAAAATCATCCGATTTGTGCAAAATTTGGTTTTCAAGTAGATTATGTTGTTGCGAATTTATATCTATCGTTGGTTTGCTGTGGCGGACATTTTGAAACAAAAATGGCCGCCAAGATACAAAAATCCTCCGATTTGGACGAAATTTGGTATCCAAGTAGATTATGATGTTGCGAATTGATATATATCATTTGGGAGCCATTGTTATTATTATTATTATTATTATTATTCTTATTATTCCGCCTCAATTTTGTCCGGCACGTTTCTCGGAGATGCCTAGATCAAACTTTATGAAACCTTGTAGAAATATCATATGCCATGTCAAGTTGTGCCGTTAAGGGCTCATTTTTTCAAAATGGTTGCCGTTGCCATGGAAACGGCCAAAATGCTAAAAAATTGAAAAACACAAAAATGATCATAGCATAAATTGATAAAACTTGATAGGAACAACATCCACATCTAGTGGAACGAGTTCAGCCAAAAAAAATCGGAATCGGTTGGACAAACTTTGCCGCAGTTGCCATAAAAACAAAAAAGGGGGATTTATTTTTTTTTTGCATTCCTTTAATCAAGCTTCGTGAAACTGTGTAGGAATGTCCACTGCAGTATGTGGCATCTATTGAGGGGTTGAAAAAAATTCAAAATGGCGGCCGTTGCCATGGTAACCAAGGTGCAAAAAATGTTAATTTCACTCCAAACTGAACAGTACAGCGGATCCTTTTGAAACTTGACACAAAAATAGATCATCTCTCAAATTTGTGCTCTTTCTTTTTAAAATTTTCAAAATGGCCCCCAATATAAAAATTTTAAAAATCGTTAAAAATTCAAAAATGAAGATTTCATTTGAAATGGATATTTATAGGGAGTAAGACATGCTGCATAATATGACGACCATTTTAGTTTGCTATGGCGGCCATTTTGAATCCAAAATGGCCGCCAAATTACAATAATCCTCCGATTCGGGCGAAATTTGGTTTCGAAGTAGACCATGATGTTGCGAATTGATATTCATCGTTTGGGAGCCATATTATGATCCTTCAGATCATATCATATCTTGTTATTATTTTTTTTTTCATCATTCTTCTTGATCTTCCGCACCAAAATATGTCCACGCAAATTCTCAAAGACTACTGACTGGAACGTCATAAAGCTTGGTAGGATGGTAGATCATAATGCCTAGATGTGCATGATAGTCTTGGAATTTTCAAAATGATGACCGTTGCCATGAAAACTGAAAAAAGGCGGTAACATTAAAATGCTCAGAAATGGATGAAATTTTATAGAAATGTTGCTGAGCGTGCAGCAAATTCAAATCCAGCATTAAAATTGCTTGTTTGTTTGATGGGTAGTATTTAGTAATCTAGTGACCCTATTATTCATGCAATGCTAGATTCCTTTATTATGCATGGATTGTTTGCCTCATAATACAAAGACGGATGTCCACACAAGACATGGACCATCTGCCTCATATTCCATAGACATTTCCACATAATATATAGACACATTATCACTTAATATATAGACAGTTCAACCCATATCCCTCAAATTTCAGAAATATTTTGAAAACCCGCAAGTTTGGACAAAGATTAAGCTCATAATAAAAAAAAAAACACAAATGTTAAATGTTTGTTCGTCCGTCCTTCCGTAACATCTTTGTGAACACTCTAGAACCAACAGCCTTCAATGGATTTTGAACAAACTTGGTACATACTTAGTCCTTAAGAGAATCTGGAACCTTATTGATTTTTATAGTCATAGGTCAAAAGTCAAGGTCACAGAGTCTATTTTTTTTCATTTAGCATCCTTATGAACATTCTAGAATCAACATCTTTCAATGGATGTTCACCAAACTTAGTACATTATTAGTCCTTAAGAAAATCTAGAAACCTTTTGATTTTCAATGTCATAGGATAAAGGTCAAGGTCACCGGGTCACATTTTTTACCGCATAACATCCTTGTTAAAAATTCTAGAATCAACATCCTTTAATGGATTTTGAACTTTTGGACTTGGTACATACTTAGTCCTTATGAGTCTGGAACCCTATTGATTTTCAATGTCATAGGTCAAAGGTCAAAGTCACAGGGTATACTTTTTAACCTGTAACATCCTTGTGAACACTCTAGAATCAACATCCTCCAATGGATTTTCACCAAACTTGGTACATTTTTAGTCCTTTAGGCAATCTGGAAACCTATTGATTTTCAATGTCATAGGTTATCGGGTCACATTTTTTACTGCATAACTTCTATGTTTGAATACCTTTGCAATATTATAATAAATAATATTAAATGATTTTATCATATATTATAAAACTATTTGAAGGATGTGTCACTCACCTCTGTCCACGGTAACTATGTCTATATCGAAGCGATGATGAAAACTTATAAACAAAATATATTGTTCCATGAAATTCACTTCAAATAACATATTCGAAAAATATTCATGTCATAAGAAAGAAACATAAATTATCATGGCTTTCGATAACAAACCAGTTACAAAGACACATTTTTAAATGTTAGGGAACGATCATTTAATTTAAAAGAAGTTTATAGTTTCTTTCCAAAACATTTTTTGAGTTAAATTCAAGTTAAATGATCGTTCTCTTGGAATTTTGTTTAACATTGCATGTTGTTGAATTTATGTTATTTTGCTGAGTTACATTCAAGAAACAGTTCTAGCAACTCATACTTTATATACAATTAAAATGGATTATTAGTTTGATTCTTGAATATTTTTCCTTTTTGTTTTGTGAAGCTAAGATTCGAATTGTAAGATGTACTATCCAGAATTTTTCTTCTTGTTCGGTTGTCAAATTTCAGACTGTTGGCTTTGTTAACACTGTTAAATTTAACCCATTTCTTAATAGGAACATCTCTAATAATGCTATATTTCACTTAAATTGGCTAGCATTCGATTCGATAGTCATTAAAGCGATTGATAAATTGCTTTATCGACATCTTGTGCATTTTTCCTTGCTGATGAATATGAAAAATATCGGCAATCGTCAGTAGCAACGTCACAGACGTCATGCTGACCGTGACGCTGTCAATAAAAAGAATATCGGCAGTTTTTAAGGTCTTTACAGAAATCACTTGTATGACAGCTCTATCACGGGGCGCACTTGCAAAACAGTGATAATTGCTGTCTCGACATTAAACTACCTTTATTCTATATATAGTTTGACGTTCCACAATCAGATATTTGTTATATCGAGATGATAAGCACGAATGCTGATACAAAGGAATGAAAATGTGTAGAATGCACTTTTAAAAGATCTTTATCCATTCTCTCTCTGGACGTTTTAGGTGTCAGTATTTTCCGATCTTCAGACTTTTATTTTTATTTTTGCCATTATTTACCTATTAACAAAACTTTTAAAACTACTCTCCCGTTTCCGATTCCCTGTATATCCCTCTGGTTTCCATTTTAACCACGTCACCTTATATTTCTCAGCGTGTATTCTGTCTAACAGCTTAATAATAAGAAGCAGAAAAATCATAATTCAACAGTTACGAACATCATTATTTAGACTTTCAGACCAGTTACGGACATCTTTTTTTACAGTTACCCACATCACCCCGTTTTTTTAATGGCTGATTTCTTCATTTAGCGATTAAACTATGAAAGAGCTTCAATTTTATTTTAGTTCCATATTTTATGATACGTCAATTAAAACATGAAATACTGATGAATAGTCCATTATTTTCACAAAAATGATAATATTAATTCTTACCTGAATCCGCATCCTCCATCTTGGGATGTCCGTAACTGCAGTTACGGACATCACATTGACGCCAGTGAATAATGCCCTCGTCTGTGGCTAAGGCATTATCAATGTTTCAGTCAATACTACTCACTGTCGTCAAGGAGGTCCGATCGAAAATGTTTGGTCAACATCCGCGATATTTTAAAACGGTATTTTTAAAGAAGACACAGATAATCATTATCGTAAGTATTTATGAATATACTGTGTGTATATAATGTTTTGAATTATGATGCTTTATGATTGTTATTATTATTAATTTCACTTTTTGTCCAAATATCATTTATTTTTGCAGTGTAAAATTAGATTTTTCTATAAATTATAAGGAATCTGGCATCAAAATCATTATAATCAAATGAAATATCGCTATATCTTGCATTTACGAATGAATTAAATGTTGCCAAAAAAGAAAAAAAATATTGATGAATGATTGATTTTTACTTAGAAATATTATTTTGTTGAGGAAAAGTCAATTAGTAACTAGTTATACCCTAAAACATGATGTCAACAGATGTTTTTGAAATCCGGCTTGGTCAAAATGTAAACATGTATACAAACCGGTTGTGTCATTTATAAAAAAAAAAAAACGGGTTTGGCAGTACCACTGATCTTATTGTTATTGATCATCATATTGCAATTTAACAATAGTTATTATTAGGAAATATCTCAAAAGCGATAAATATTGATCCATAGTATGAATATTCGGGTCCCTCTAAAACAAGAAATGAAACAGAAACGAAACGCAACGAAACGAAACGGAACCTGGCGAAACGAAACGGAACTTGGCGAAACGAAACGAAATGAAACGAAACGAAATTGAAACGAAACGAAACGAAACGAAACGAAACCTGGCGAAACGAAACGAAATGGAAATCGAATCGAAATAAAATTGAAACGAAACAACACGAGAGGGAAAAAATCAACCAAATTCATTCCTATTTATACATACTTCAGGTGCATATATTAAACATGTTTGAAAATAAACCCAATGAAACGAGCAGAACTAGAAGTATGTTACTTATCAGGAACAGATAGTGCTAAATTATGTTATGAGAGATGAAATGGTTCGAAATATGTAATAAGCACCGTTGCTACACTTCTAAAAACTTGTGTCAAGACAAATCCAGAAAAAAATGAAATCGAATAAAAAAAACAAATTCAAAGTACTCCGTAAAGTGCGATTTTAGGAAGAGTTACACAAATTCCATTGGCATGTTCTCAAAAGTTCTTGTCAAGCTGAATTTAACGAAATAAAACTCGCTGAAATCAGACAAAAATGAAGAAAAAAATCGGCTGCACCAAGTGCCTAATACGCCCCGCATAATACGCCCATTTATACAATAGCTCTGCAAAGTTTAAAGCGAATTGGTCAAGAACCCGCAAGTTTGAAGTGAATTGGCCAAGCGGTTCTGAAGTTAGAGAGCGACATGTCAAACGAACGGATGGACGGACGGAAAGACGGATATGGTTTACCATAATACATCCGTCTTAAGACGGGTGTATAAAAATAAGTATTTGGTAAAATTCCAGTCGTGGTTTTGCTCTAGCACCTAATTGCCCAGAAACTGTAATAAAACTTTCGGAGAATCTTGATTATATTGCCATTTTGCACCTCTTATTCCATTTTCTATCAGATTTTTTTTTGGGGGGGAGGGTATAATTTCTACTTTTATAGATGCTCGTCATACCCTTCACGGGAAATGTGATCATGTTATGTTTTGACATGTCCGTTGGTTTTTCATCACACTGTTGTTTCTTTACATTCCCTATTTTTAAGCAATTTTTCTAATATCAACAAGCGGGAATCAATTGAACCACAAAACGGCAAGAAAATCGTAATTAAAATGACCTTTTATTTTCGCTTTGAGGCAGTTTTGTTTTCACTTGTTTTCACTTTGTTGGCCTAAAAAAAATATCTGCAATAATTCTCAAATTGTGTGTTATAAAAAGGACTGTTTAATATGACTGCCGAGAGAATGTCCCTTCACGCGTACATTTCGTGTCAATTTCATGAAAAAACGTGCAACATATCAATATATTTATACGATAAGTTAATCACATGCCTCGCGCAGGAGTAGATCACGCAAACCCTTTCGATGCACGTGGTGATACTCCCGTTTTTGTGTGAGGGTTCAGATTGCTAGTGCTTTAATTTTTTTATGGCGTTCGTTTTCAAATATGTTTATTTGTTTTGTCCTTGTTTCAGCAGTGTAATATGGGTGAGGTGGAAGAAGAAAGTCATTCTCTATCATTTTGTAATCAACACACGGAGGGAGGACAGACAAAATCTAAATAAACTCATAATTCAAAGTTGTCCTAACCTTTTAGACGTGAATTCACAAGAACAATTTATTTGGTTAATGACTTGTAAAAAACACAACTGTATAGAAAATAAGAAGTCAGTTTATCCAGAGAAATTATATATGATGCATGTCAGTATTTTATTTTATTGTTAACTTTACATTGCTTGCAGTTCTGGATCTGACACGGGGAAACACCATCCCCTAGTGTCTTTCCAAGTATTGCAACCAGTGGCAATACATCCACACTAATCATGATCGTTATAATATGTCTTCGCCTTTTGTGGGCCCTTGATTGGAACAATAAAGTTATGTTATGTTATCGTCTCTATTTGTGTAATCTCTGTATCACCATTTTGTTTTGGACCTAGGATTTTCTGGATTATTCCTTTGGCTTGTTGCTTTGATATGAAGAACTCCACTGTCCACAGTTCACCGAACCGTTAATACTAGTGACAGGCATCAACGGAGCTTTGCCAAATTTTAAACTATGGGAATGTATTAGATATGTTTCAGTTTTGTTTCGTTTCGTTTCGATTTCCATTTCGTTTCGTTTCGTTTCGTTTCGTTTCGCCCGGTTCCGTTTCGTTTCGTTTCGTTTCGCCCGGTTTCATTTCGTTTCGCCAGGTTTCGTTTCGTTTCGTTGCGTTTCGTTTCTGTTTCGTTTCTTGTTTTAGAGGGACCCTGAATATTCGCCATTGCTGCTAATTTCAGCTACTAAAAAAATCGTTATTTCTGTGTTAAATTGTTACTGTCGTGAACACTTGATTTTTTTATGCTTTTTGTGGCACTGGCATCACTGTTGGTGCTCAAGTCGCTGTCCAGGCGCATCAATCTTTTTATAACACAATATTTTAATTTTATAATCGTTGATTACGAAGTAAGTCACTCTGTGGAAATAACTTCGTGGATACGATATTTAAATTTCTTCACATTATAATGTTTACATTAACATTACAGATAAGAAAATTAACAAAGGCTGTAGTATTGCATTCCTTTCCGCACGGACGATTTTGGCAGTTTGTATATGTTAGGTGTACTCGATTAATGCAACGTTCGTTATAAGTTGTAATACGACAAAAGTGCGTACTTTGGATGTTATAGTACCCCGCCCATCCACCAATATTAATGCCAATATATATTTTGCATTTTTTTTGGGGAGTAGAAATGGCAGACTGAATGAGTTTCGGTTCATTTGGCTAAGCAGTTTGAGAGGAGAAAGATTTTTTAAAACGGCCAATTAGAAAATAAAGCATTGTCTGTGGAGACCATGTTTGTTGACGGATCGGGATGAAATTAGCAATCGTTATAGAACACCTTCCATAGTTGCTTCCTACCAAGTTTCGATTCATTTGACTATGCATTTGAGAGGAGAATAATTTTTTTAAATCGCCCAATTAGAAACAAGAATTGTCTGTGGAGACCATGTTTGTTAACGGATCGGGATGAAATGAGCAATCGTTATAGAAGACCTTCCATAGTTGCTTCCTACCATGTTTCGGTTCATTTGGCTAAGAATTTTAGAGGAGAAGATTTAAAAAAAATCTACCAATCAGAAAAAAAGAATCGCCCGTGGCGACCATGTTTGTTAACGGATCTGGACGAAATGAGTAATCGTTACAGAGGACCTTCCATAGATGTTTCCTCCTAAGTTTCACTTTATTTGGCTGAGGCGTTTCAGAGGAGAAGATTAAAATGTGAATAGTTAATGAACGACAGACGACGAACGAAAGACGACGGACGACGGGCGCCAAGTAATGGTAAAAGCTCACCTTGCCTTTGGCACAGTGAGCTAACAACAGTCAGTGGGTAGATATGTCGCTCCACTCGGACACATTATTCTGATTCCGAGCCAACAATTCTTCGCTCTTTCTCCTTAATGCTGCGTTCTTAGTGGAGAAGCAACAAATACCAATTTTATATTATTTTATTTGACCCGACCGGGGCTCGTACCCACAATCTATCGCACTCGAGGCGTGCACGCTAACCATTACGCTACCGATGCAGTTCCCTATTTTTTATTAATTTTTTAATCAAAATTTCTTATTGTTCTTCAATATATTATTTGAAAACAAAAATTAATCCAAAACAATAAGAGTTACATGATATCTATATAAACAATAAAAGTTCCGACTTTTGATCAAACACTCTGAATATTGCAATAATTCAATTGCATATCAAATAAAGAAAAAACAATTACAAGTTCTATACAAAATCATGACCATTCTGTCGAAGGTGACTTGGCGAATGCAATTCTGAACAAACCGTTTTGCATTTTTTTCTTTTAATGCTATACAAAACATCCACATGTAAAATATTTTAACTATGTGATGTTGTTTTTATTTTTTTTCACAACATTTATTCATTTAAGACAATTTTTTTTTCTTTTTATCAATTTGCAAGTCAAACATACCCTTGACAAGTGTTATAATGAACCTTAGATAAATTACAAAAAGGAAACATAATTGTGATATTGAGCTGTTTTCGCTATTCTTTCAATTTTTTACATAGACAATACATAGACAAAACCGGTTCTACTGAAACACAATTTTTGGGAAATTACATGTAGTGGCTGACAGATCCGGAACGAATGTACGTAAATAAGCATTGTGTTTTTCACTGTAGTAAGTCTAAAACTATTCATGGTGGCAAGTCAGTGCAAACTATCATGTATATAAGCATTACAAAGGGTTTGTGTACTTTAATTACACATATAGACTACTTTTTATAGATTTATTTGATGATTTAAATCTCATTATTAGCATTTGGCATTGGTTAGTCTATCATTTTATCTATATCTGAGTACTCTATTAAGTTAACCACAGAAACATATAGATAAAAACAACAAAAATAATCGACCGATAACGACATTTTCTGGATTCAAGATATAATAATATTGTCACCGTAATATATAAACGGGTCATACTACGTTTAAAGGTAAGTAGTAGTATCATTTTCATTCATAAAATCATTCATTCATAAAGACGGACGGAGAAATCACTACACCTTTCTACCTTTTGCACGAATACCACATGCATGTTTTCCCGCCCTGGTTTTAGATCTATATATACCTAACCTGTCCACTGTTTGATATTCACACATTATCACTGCACACGGCTGGTGAGATTGATAACTTGTTCCCTATTTTCAGGTAGGCATTTACGTTTTTGTATACTTCAAATTTATTACGGGTTGTCCAGATTTTCTAAATTCTTCAGCGGTTATTTCAGAAAATAATTTATTTAACATTATAGTAAATTATTTGTACAATGTATTTTCAGTGTGAATAAAATGTAGATGGTTGAAATGATGTTTGGTTATTTTGTGGAAAGTCACGCCCAAATAATCCTTAAGCCCGCATCACATCAAATGAGGCACAAAACACTGTGACAAATGGAGGTTCTACCGAGATTTAGATTCAACCACATTATTTCTGCACATTGATTGTACCATTGGTTTAGTTCCGTTGTCCGGCTCAGATGTCCGTTTACACTCAGTCTATCCTGTCAACTAGAAATATTATCCACTCCGTATTAGTCCGTCGTTTCACAGTTTAACAGAAAAACAACGTAACAACGACATATTGTAGGCCTAACATTTTCCGTAATATGGAGAGTATGTATCAATAAAATTCAAGTCCGTGTGAAAAGGTACGCTATAGTTTTACAGCTTAAAGGAAAAGGCCATGGTCCTGACAAGTTAGCGTGAAAATTTAAATGACAGTAAATAAAAGATATTTGTGTTAATGAATGTTAAAAATAGTATACCGTAAGATAGAATTTAGTCATTGAAGTTGCCTGTTGCACCAAATAATGGGGATCGCCATTTTTCAAAACTCTCCAATGTGGAGGAGACAATAGCCTGAAAAGGGGCGTATCCATTCTCGGATTATACCTTCCCGTTACGTCACGGAATCGGTATCGTATATTATATCAGCATTGATCAGTTGCAATTTTATCATTAAAAATTATGTAAATCGTAAAATAACGTGGTATATACAGACCCTGGATCGTTTAACTTAACAGATATTTCGTATCGTTTGCGTTTTTCGTTCGTTTCGTTTGCGTGTATCGTTCGTTCGTTTTTCGTTTTCCGTTCGTTTGCGTTTCGTGCGTGTAATTTATTCTTTCGTTTCGTGTATCGTTCGCCAGTTTAATTAGACTAATACACGAAACGAAATACGAACGAACGATACACGAAACGAACGATACAGGAAAAGAACTATACACGAAACGAACCCACGCTACGATTTCCAGTTTAAAATAATTACTACAATTTCAATCTTACTACATGTATTATTAATTTTTTTTTAATTAAAGTGTAAACAAAATTTTACATATAAAAACATGTATTTCCTTTATTTACATGTACCAGAAATTTTGTACAATAAGGGAAAAACATATTTAATAAATGCATTTTTTTCTATAATTTACTCTAGGACAAATAAACAAGAAATCATCTACATGTATGTAAACAAACGCCTCTGGCAGTTTCACCTGGGAAATACATGCACAGCAGGTGTGAAATGTCAACTCTTACATTTGTAATTTCATTCTAATTAACAATTATATGACCTTTTGAAGCCACACGCCTCTCGGACACCTTAACCGAGAAAATAACTGATACACCTATGTCTGGTTGGAATTGTCAATTCAGAATCCGAATAATTATAAATATTAATTCTGTATAATTATATAAATATAAATTCTGTATAATTATATAATTAAATAAATATAAATTTTGTTTAATTATATAAATAGAAAGTCATATTTGGAAGTCAAATATATGAGATTTAAAATTTAATCATAAATATAATTATTAAACTCATTGGTAATATAAACTATTTAATATAAATTGTATTATCCTATTACTTTACCGACTAATTTATCATTTATATAAATAACTTGCTTATAAAATATAAGATTACAGAAGTTAATCACATAAAATATAAGATTACAGAAGTTAATCACATAAATTTGCACGAAAGTCATTCAAATAATAACACGATGCTATTCGTGTATCGTGTCGTCGTTTCGTGTATCGTTCGTTTGTTTCGTGTATCGTGCGTTCGCTTCGTGTATCGTGCGTTCGTTTCGAGTATCGTGCGTTTGTTTCGTGTATCGTGCGTTCGCTTCGTATATCGTGCGTTTTTCGTGTCGTTCGTGTGAAGCGTTCGTTCGTTTTCCGTTCGTTTCGTTTGCGTTTTTCGGTCGTTTGCGTTTCGTGCATAGTGTAAACTTATACGATCCAGGGTCTGTATTTATCTTTTGATATTTACAAAATCATTATGACTTATGTTAAGCATTTTATTGCACTAAGTAACGAAGGGAAAGCGTGAGAAGATTTTTTTGTGTGTAATTACCGATCTGGACAGGACTACCTGTCAACACAATGATCATCGATCAGTGACCTCGAAAAACACGGGAAAGTATGACAGTATTGGGGACAAAAAAGAAAAAAAACATGTGTAAGCACAAAACGAGCTAAAAATGACAGTTATTTAACCTACGGCCAATCACGTAAAACATGAAATTATACGTAGAACCCCTCCTCCCCCGATACAAATAAACTCCTTTGTTTTATGAAAATGTAACATGGGATAACAAAATTAGAACGATATACATTTATAAACATTGTATTGCAGTTGATCTGATATTAAAACACAACCAAACGGGCACGATATTGGGAAGAATCAGATACATGTTATTTATTCAACTAACATTATACGACTGAGTGACGTCACATGCAGAGGTGTCATGGCCACTTACACTACGACAGGAAATTCCAAATATTCATATTTCTAATTAGGTATATTAATGTTAATAAAGGTATTTTTTTTAAATAATAAGTTATTTACGAATAACAAGTTACAATGAATTGAATTAAAACAACTTTTCAAATGACTGGTCTTTTCCTTTAAGTGTTAAGCGCATACCTTTATTTTGAAGAAAA
The DNA here is from genome assembly GCA_002080005.1 of Gigantidas platifrons. Lineage (NCBI taxonomy): Eukaryota > Metazoa > Mollusca > Bivalvia > Mytilida > Modiolidae > Gigantidas > Gigantidas platifrons. Next base: position 25,103 of record MJUT01012133.1, read on the forward strand.
TTGTGAATCATATTTCATTTATTAAAATGCAGTGTTATAACAAATATGTTTAAAGAATATACACACGATGTGCTTGCCAGTATATCCGTTTATTGTGTATTGATCATGGAGATTTAAAGTATCGTTTCGTCAACACTACTACGAAATTGATTGTCCGTAGCTACTACATGTACGATGATTACCTGTACACCTGTCGAGGAGCAGATACAATAGAAACATCACGTGTTTAAAATACAGAACTGTTAACTGATAGTATATTGATTTCTAATTCAATAAACTTTAAATGACAATTGAAAATAATTTGTTTATCTATATTTAATTTTGAAAATTATTTTGAACTGTTTATAGTTTAATTTTAGTTTAATTATATCATAGTGGGCAATTTTCATGAACAAGTTATTTATTCTAGTCTATTTTTCAGATAGCTGCACTATACACCACAGCACGTCTTGAATCCTGCATGAAACTGCTTCTAGTTTTCTATCTTCCCTCTTTCTGACATTTGACATATGACTGGTGAGTAGTTATCATTTCATCATATCATCATCAATTTCATTATCATTAGTTTTTCTATATATTAGTATTGTATAGTGAAAAGGGAGACAATCAGTACAATTTGAGACTTAAACATCATGGCAAGTAATAAAAATTCAGATCAGGATGAGTTGAATGAAAGTGTGTCTAAAGCAGACATAGACAAGATGATAAGGTTTTTACATGCCCATACTGATTATAAGGTTGTCAAAGGTCTGGAACCTAGACATAGCACACCAAAGGAGGTTAAGTTTAAGACAGAAGGTTCAAGTTCAACTAAGACCCCTCCCCCTCCGCCCAGTCAGAAATTCTAGTTTCTTGCTTAGTAATGCATTGAAAGGGCATTCTTTATTTGGTGATACATCAAGTTGTAATGCTTATCAAAAGCCTAAGTTGCCTATATTTTCTTGCGAGGAAAAGAGTGAAACCTCTTTTAATGTTTGGAAGTTGGAAGTGAAATGTGTTTTACGCGAGGGTAATTACACAGTTTCATCAGTTTTACAGGCAATAATAGGGTCTTTAAAGGGAAAGACTCGCAGTCTTTTGTTGTCTTTATCTGAAAATGCGACAGCCGAGAACATAATTGACAAATTAGATGGTGTATATGGTAATGTGTATTCTAGGCTCTACTTGAGAATTTTTTTACAGAAACACAACAGCCAAATCAATCTGTAGCTGAATATGGAATGAAGTTAGAGTCCATTATTCAGTCAGCTGTTGAGACAGGTGATATAAGTATTGTTGCTAAGAACCAAATGCTTAAGTCAAAATTTTGGTCAGGACTTAGGCACCCATTACTTAAAAATTCAAGTAGGTATAAGTTTGATACAATCAAAGATTTTGATCAACTTAGAAAAGAGATACGGCAATTGAGCTTGAGTTGTCCAATTCAGATAAAGGTATTACCACTGTGCAACACCAACCTATATCATCAGATTCCAAAAAATTTGATGATATTTTGAAAAAATAGATCGCATGGGTAAAAGGTTAGATACTCTTGAAAAGTCAGAAAAGACACCAGAAAAAGAAACCAGTAATACCCAGTATAATGGTGGGTATAGAGGTGGCAATAGGTATAACCCTAAACGTTAAAGTCGGGGTAGGGGTTATCAAAACTATAGAGGTCATGGAGATAAAAAATAGCTCGAACCAAGACCATCCAAAAACAGACGACAAAAACAAAAGTGAAGGTAATTTAAACTAATAGGAATTTCTAATGCGGGGCAAATTAGAGATTTAAGACTTGATGATGTTGATCATAGCTCCACAATTGGTAAATTAGGCCAGGATACTGTAAGTAAACCGTCATTATTAGATAGGATGGTAGGAAGGGCAACTGAATCAATTGTTTATGTAAATAAGTTCAAATGTATGTCACTATTAGATAGTGGTTCTATGGTGTCTACTATAAGTGTAGCGACTGTAAAGTCTATGCGTCCACCCCCTGATATTAAAACCCTAGATGAGTTTACACTTTCGGTAAAGGTTGCTGAAGGATCCCTTTTACCTTATCTTGGATATGTAGAGGTAAGTATATCTGTTACCTTTCAGTCAGACAATATGATGGTTTTATTATTGGTTGTACCTGAAACAGATTATAACAAATCTGTTCCAATGGTGATTGGTACAAACATATTGAGACCCATTAAGACTTCTGTTAGTGATTCACACGTTAAAGTACCCCATAATTGGGATATAGCTTTTTCGGCGTTAGATGCTAGTGTTAATTTGGTTAAATCAACAAACAAAAGGCCTATTAAGGTAGGTCCAATGTCTGTTTTGACTGTATCAGGTATATGTAAGTCAAAGACTGTTCTAGAAACAGCAGTCACTGAGTGTGTTGATGATACAAAGGGAACTCTAGGTGTTTGCCCTAGAGTAGTAAGTGAGAAGTCATCAGGTAAAAACAGAATACCTGTAAGGATATTCAATATGACCGCCAAAGTAGTATATCTGAAACCTAAGAGTACTATTTGTGAATTGAACGAGGTGAAGGTCATGAGACATACTGATTTAGGTGAAGTAGATAAAGATGCCAGCAATTTAGAAAGTAAAGACTCAAATACAGGTAACATTTAAAAAAAACTTAATATTGACTTAAAACATTTGGCACCGAGTACCAGAGGTAAGTTACAGGACTTAATTTGTAAGTGGAAATTCGTGTTCTCAACTGGACCAACAGATTTAGGATACACTAGATTGGTTGAACATGAGATAAATCTTACTGATGATAAACCTTATAGGGAACCATATAGAAGGATACCACCTTCTATGTTTGATGAGGTAAGGGAACATTTAAGAGAGATGTTAGAAGTTGGTGCTATCAGGGAGTCCTCAAGCCCTTATTCCAGTAACTTAGTATTAGTTAGGAAGTCTGATGGATCCTTACGTCTGTGCATTGATTATAGAGATGTAAATCGTAAGACTATAAAAGATGCTCATAGTTTGCCGAGGATTGAGGACACTTTAGACTGTTTATCGGGTGCCCTATTCTTTACTAAACTGGATCTTCGTTCAGCCTATCGGCAGTGTGCGGTTAAAGAGTCGGACAAACCGAAAACAGCATTCAATTTAGGACCCCTTGGGTTCTATGAGTTTAATCGCCTCCCTTTTGGTCTCACAAATGCATGTTCAAGATTTCAAAGGTTAATGGAGCGCTGCATGGGTGAGTAACATCTCAAAGAGTGTCTTATATATCTCGACGACATCATCATATTTTCCAAGACAGAAGATGAGCATATTAAAAGGTTAGAGTCTGTTTTTAGAAGACTGAAGGAGCAGAACCTGAAACTAAAAGGTAAGAAGTGCGAGTTTTTCAAGACGGAAATCAAATATCTTGGGTTTATTGTATCCGATGGTGGCATAAAAACTTACCCAGATAAGGTTGCAGTCGTGAAAAACTGGCCAGCTATCAAGAATGTCAAAGACCTCAGAAAGTTTTTAGGATTCACGTCATATTATAGACGTTTCATTCAGGATTACGCTAAGATAGTCAAACCTTTGAATGATCTATTGATTGGTCATACCACAAATAAAAGAAAGACGAAAGTAAAAAGTAAGAAAGTTCCGACAAAGTGGTCATGGAATGAGGATCAACAGAAGGCTATGGATCAGGTAATTGAGAAGTTGACATCTCCCCCTATTTTAGCATACGCTGATTATACGTTGCCATTCATTTTGCATACTGATGCAAGTAATGAAGGTTTAGGAGCGGTATTGTATCAGAAACAGGGTGGCATTGACAGAGTAATTGCCTATGCTA
>MJUT01012133.1:31137-44934 GCA_002080005.1 Gigantidas platifrons
TTGCATTGTGAATATTGAGCAACAGATTAAGGAGTTAGGTGGAAAAGTTGTTTTCGCTACTATTGCTACATCTAGTTTTCGTGAGTGGAATTTTCATAGATACTCTATATATAAGACAGATGTCTTGAAATTTTATGAGGATTACGATGAAATGCAAGACCGACTCCATAGTGTGTTGAGAGAGATAAATCAGTTCATCACTGAACTGAATAGTAAGAATAACATGGTCACACCATTCTTACATACTTATGTTCATAAGAAGAAGGGTGGAAAGATTAAGTATGTGTTCTCTAAGTTAGTTGATGGTGTTCACCCTACAATAGATTTGAGTAGATCTTGGTTTAAGCATATGGAGAAAGTTGTTTCGGAGAATGAGAAAAACTTAGTTGTCATGGATATTTGAAACATAGTGAGAAACAGTTACATAACTGAAACCTGTTTAGCCTACCTTTGATATTTTGACTTGTATATTTTTTGTTATATTTTATTGAGTATAAATGTTTTTATTTTAAATGAGTTTCCACCATGTTGAAGTAGTTGAGTGGCACTTGCCGCCTTCTGATTTGATCATGTTGGATCTTCGTATTCCAAATGATTTGATAATTAAGTGAAATTATTTTCATTTTCACTTTCATTTTTTTATGATAATGATTTAACTATTTTAGTTTGTATATAAATTATCAATTGTCTATGTCTGTCTTTTGACCACTTGTTTAACAATGTTTTCTGGACATAAAGTAAGTATACTCCATAAAGTTTTGAAAATTCAGGGACGAATTTTTCCCTTGTCGGGCGGAATATGTCACCGTAATATATAAACGGGTCATACTACGTTTAAAGGTAAGTAGTAATATCATTTTCACTCATAAAATCATTCATTCATAAAGACGGACGGAGAAATCACTACACCTTTCTACCTTTTGCACGACTACCACATGCATGTTTTCCCGCCCTAGTTTTAGATCTATATATACCTAACCTGTCCACTGTTTGATATTCACACATTAACACTGCACACGGCTGGTGGGATTGATAACTTGTTCCCTATTTTCAGGTAGGCATTTACGTTTTTGTATACTTCAAATTTATTACGGGTTGTCCAGATTTTCTAAATTCTTCAGCGGTTATTTCAGAAAATAATTTATTTAACATTATAGTAAATTATTTGTACAATGTATTTTCAGTGTGAATAAAATGTAGATGGTTGAAATGATGTTTGGTTATTTTGTGGAAAGTCACGCCCAAATAATCCTTAAGCCCGCATCACATCAAATGAGGCACAAAACACTGTGACAATATTATATGATCATACTACTTACTTTTTATCGTCGCCTGTATGTCAAACATGCCTAATTGACTTGTAACGGAAGATGACAGAACATTTCCGACCGGAGCTCTTTGACGACAGTCCTACTGTCCCTCGGGCAATCCATAAATCACGATAATACCCTATACATAGGTAACTATTATATAATTACATTGTATACATACAATGCATTACCGTCACTTACCTTAGGGTCCTTGTCTTATTATGCTATACCTTAAGGCTTAACTAACTCTAACCAAAGGACACAGCCTAAGGAGCTTATTGAAATTTGGATACACCCTTTGGCGTTAGGTGTTACATTGACACGCGCTAAGTCTAATAAATCATATTTAGTCAATAACTAGTTGGGTCACTAAAGTAAATAAATTCACATTTCATACTTAGACCCTGACAACAATACGTGGGTTGATAATTTCTAGATTTTTGTTGTTGTAAGAAGTTTACGCTACTTTTACAGAGGAAACATAGAGAACTCTACCATTGAAACATACCCAGCAGGACACGAACAGATTGCCTTATGAATATGATAAGGTGCCTGTCTAGTCATTAGGATCCATTGCGTAGAAGTGCCTTGTTTCATTGATGGAAAGCATTTTGAGCGGATGTAAAAGCAGTTGTCATTAACTATGTTTGTCATAACTTCTTTATATAATGTTCATTATATAAGTTATAGCCACGGACAAATTGGCGGTAACAAAGCATCTTCCCTTTGTCCCCTGTCATATGGCTACTGTTCAGCAAATAATGTTCAATGTCTTTGTGGGACAATGTTGGTCTAAGGTAGTGGACGCTACTCCATCCCGAGATTAATTCTCCAATTTCTAGAATTTCCTGATTCGAAGCATGGTCATTATCAAGATTTACATTAGCAGGATCAACATGCCATTGCTTTGTTTGTATCAAGATTCTCAAATGCCCTCTGCGCTAATTCTCTCTTATTTTTTGGCCCGCATCTCTCAGATATGACTGTAAATCATTCTTCTTCATATCAAAGAAATCCTTACAAGTTCTTCTCCTATCCATAGCAAATTTGATGTAGTTTGGTGATGACTTTCGAAAATTCCGCTATCAAAACTTTCAACAGGAGTAAACTATACCTTCTCTAAGGAAAAGATAACTCGCATCAAGAACGGTAACTCCGATTTCCGAAAATCGGGAATAACGGTGATTGTTGGTACGAAGCGCCATTAGTACTTGCATGGCATCCATTTTTAATTTACAATTAAGAATTTAATAGCGCTCGTTTGTACAATTAAATATATTCGAAAGTTGATTATACTATAACTAATTTACGAGTTTCATTATCAAAAATATGTCACGAATGACCAAATAACGCAGTAACTCACGAATGCGCGCAGCGCATGAGTGAGTTACAACGTTATTTGGTCATGAGTGACATATTTTTGATAATGAAACTCGTCAATTACTTATAGTATTTATTATATAGATAAAAAGTGTTTCGAATCTAATTTAATATAAAATGAGTTTAATTGCACTATATTACGTGTGTAGCGTAGAATTACAGAATTTTCCGAGTTAAATAAAAACGATAATTTCACAGTGATATTATCGTTTTTAATTTCACTCTCGCTATATTTCGCGCCATATATTTTGTCGAAACTACTTTTCTGACAACGAAATGGCGCGAATTATAACGAGAGTGAAATTAAAAACGATAATATCACTGTGAAATTATCGTTTTTATTTAACTCGGAAAATTCTGTAATTCACAGCTATCTATATAATAATAGTCTATTAACGTTAATTGACGTGTGTGCAACAGAAATAATTCACTATTAACTTTAATAGTACTTTTAAAAGTGCTTTGTGCAACCCAGTCCAGGGGTGCGTTCAACATTGTAGCTGCTAGGCTAAGCTACGTAGAAAAATTATATTGAACGGATAGCTAGCCTAGCCGCTACGTAGCTCTAGCTAGCTTAAAAAAATTATGCTAGCTTTTGAATCCACGATGGCGGCAAAAACTAAATTTAATTTCGTAAGGTAAAAATAGTGGCATTGCAGGAAGTGGCAACGCTTTTAATACGGATGATAATTTATTACGGTAACTAGACAAATACGATTAGCTAAAATGTTCCAAGAAATTATTCTATATGATTGGCGCTATATTTGCTAGCACTGCTACGTAGCTAATCGTTCAATAACGACATGGCTATTTTACCTAGCAGCTAGGCTAGCTGCTACGATATTGAACGCAACCCTGATGTTCTTGTGGTAAGTAGAATTTTGATCGGCTAAAAATGTACTTCTAAAACTTCAGGGAAGTCGTGCTGTGTATTTCATACGGCACAGAAAATCAATAATCGCTCTCTGTGACCTTTCTCCAAATATCCACGTATTTATGTTTTTCCTATAATAAGGACATACTTATTAATGTTAGAACATTCAGATAAAAATCTTATCAGTCTCGAGACGTATATTGCAGGACATGCGCAGCCATATCTTCGTCACTTGTGTGTATGTATTAATACAATATGGTTAGACTGATTAAGATTTCACAACTTTGAATGTTGATAAATATCGTGTTTCATTGCATATTTAATATAATAGCTTTTAATTCTACGGTTTTAAATTGGAAATAATGTCGCTAGTAGTTGCCATAGGAACGTTTTTATTATTATTATTGTGTGCTTTGGATGTGGTAGGAGTAGCCACAAATTACTGGATGACAATGGGTGATACTTTTATATTAACAAAGACACACGCTGGCTTATTCAAGAATTGTTATAAAGGAGTAATGATGAGGAAGGAGATGTGTTCCTATAACGATCAATTACCGCAAATATTTCTAAGAGGTAAGAATGGTAATTTCTGTAATTGTGTGTATGCCTGTTTTATTGTGTATGAAAAGGTGTAGTTGACTTAGAAGTAGAACGCTTGTCGTAATTTCAATTTAAATCGAAAGTAGTTTTCAGAAAATCATGTTTACAGGTAGATAGCCAATCAGTACAAACACATTGATGAATTTTTCGGTGTATGTGTCCTAACATCCGGAACTCCTCGCGCCTTTCCCCAAGTGAAAAAACTTGGGGAAAGGCGCGAGGAGTTCCGGATGCGTGTCCTAACCGATTATAAGCAATCGTGGTAGTGTCACGTGCACGTCACTGGCATAATCCGGTTCGTACCAGAGCTATTCTTCTGGATTCAAGTGACGCCCTGTATAACGTGTATTTAGCTTATACAGTTAAACCTATGGACAATGTTGTGCGTTTTCGGCACCCTTGCGTCAGACCTGTGCGTTTTACGCACGCACCTATTGCCAGTTTAACCTGTGCGTTTTACGCACGCACCTATTACTGGTTCAGCCTGTGCATTTTGACGCACGCACCTATAACTAGATCTACCTATTCGTCAGTCCTGTGCGCTTTACGCACGCTACTATAGTTATTTCAACCTGTGCGTTTTTCAGCACTTGTGTTTCAGTCCTGTGCGTTTTTCGCTACTATACTGTGCGTTGTTCAGCACTGGTGTGTCAGACCTGTGCGTTTTGACGCACGCAACTATAGTCAATTTAACCTGTGCATAAAACTGCAAATCAAGTAACCAAGAGCGAATAATAATACTGCATAAGTTAGTGACCAAACATGCTGCTCAACAGAGCAACGAAAAGTGACAAGACACGCTGCGACAAGCGTTGATATTCTCTGTTTTGGACTATGCCATTTCATACAGACGATTCCAAAAATCTGCATCATCAAAACAATTTCATATAACCCAATTAAAACCACAAAGCGTGTAAATGATCAGACTATTTCCGTGCATTATTTCATATCTCAACCCGTTTATAACTCTGTTAATTATCATACAAGCCGTCAAAATTCAGTATGGACAAAGATCTGAACCTGCGCAGACTAAACCCATTCAAAACAGACATACACAGTGTACTTCACAATTTTAAAAACCAATCACAACAAACTGACCTGCGCAAACACTTTCCAGGGGAAACCTACACAACGACGTCAAATACGATGAACCAATCGCTAAGGAAGAATAATACGTAATGCCCCAACTGATGTGTGCAATGAAGGGAATTCCCATTCAAAGCATAAATAAATGAAATCAAGTTTTACTATTTTTGCTTTTAATCAGATACAGATTTCAACATACAAATTCAATCAAGCAATGATAAATACTTACAAAGCGCGATAAGAAAATCAAAATGAATTATATCCAATAATAAAGCTTCCTACGAAGTTAAAAAAATATTCCTCAATTAACACAATCCTTCCCATATACGTGAATTCACGTGAACCCAAAATGCAAGAATGGTCCTTAATTAAATCTTTGTATTAAAAAGCATCCTTCGCTTAATACAAATGAATTAGGTCTGAAATAAAAAAAAACTCGTGAAAGCGTGCTTCGCTTGTTTAAGACAGTTAGACCCACGGTTCGACAAAACGAAAATTAGTAACGCAAATTCAATTTCCTCTTTTTTTTTGTGGTAAATTATCATTGTTATCCTCATTCTCTACATCGGGTGTAGTAGAATCCTCCCTACATGTACTGAAAAATGTAGTGCCACTATTGCCGGAACTGGTCGGTAGTGCACAGTTAATAACAGAATGTGGTAAAATACTTTCTCCCATTATGACGTCGTTTTAACCCCGCTGAACCAGTGGTGGAAAAATCTGTAATCCTCTAGAGGATTAAAATGTCTAGTGCCTTTCCCCGCATTTGACTCGTTTGACGGCTTTTGAAATAAAGTTCGTGTTAAATAATGGGAGAAACAAATTCTCCTTCAGTTGACCATGTGGGTTACGATATTTCTCCACTCTCGATAGTTAAATTAAAAATTTTAACTCTCTCGCGTGGAGAAATATCGTTACCCACGGGCAACTGAAGGAGAATCTATATTTCCCTCATTATTACGGCGTTCTAACTCCGCTGAACCAGTGGTGGAAAAATTTGCAATCCTCTTTAGGATTAAAATGTCTCGTGCCTTTCCCCGCATGTTGTCAAATCGGTAATTTTGAAGGATTTTGAAATAAAGTTCGTGTTAAATAATGGGAGAAACAAATTCTCCTTCAGTTTCCCATGTGGATTACGATATTTCTCCACTCTCGAGAGTTAAATTAAAAATTTTAACCACTCGCCTAACGGCTTGTGGTTAAAATTTTTGATTTAACTCTCTTGAGTAGAGAAATATCGTAACCCACGGGCAACTGAAGGAGCATCTATATATATAATCCTGTTAACGACTCTTTAACCATGTTTTTTGTGTTTATCAACTGAAGTTGCTCCTCGGTTTGTGTTGCACGAAAAGTTGGAAATTCAACTCCTTTTGCTTCAAGCAATTATCTGGTTGGATCAATTTTGTTTGTTTAATTTCGTACACGTTTCATTGTTTACTATTTCTTAGTCCATTCATTGAACCCGGGAGGTGTGCGTGTTAAACATGATTTCACTGGATGTTTGCACATGTTCAGTGTGTGACGTGGTCAATTGCTATCGCCCGATTGGTTTTTTCATCGTGACGTACGATGTTTGTTTGAAGTGGGAATTTCCAAGGTCGTGTTTGCGCCGGTCGGTTTACTCGTCCATGCATTGTCCATACTGAATGTTGACGACTTGTAGTAATTATAATATGGAAAGTAAAAATAGAAACTATTCGTATGCTAAAATGTCTTATTGAACCAACAATTTGATAAATAAAAATGGTCTACTGTTTCGACAGTTGAAAATTAATTGTTTGCATGCCAACTGTGTATAGAAATAGAAATAGAAATAAGTTTATTAACCAAATCAGGGCCCCAGGAGGGCATATACAATTAACAATTATGATTGATACACAACAACAATACATCAAACCAAATATTCACAGTGAAGTATCAATAATTGTGGTGCAGACACATTCGGGCAGCAAAAGAGATATATGCACATACACGTACAAACACACATACTCGCATACATATATACATACATATATATATATAAAGGAGTGGATGTAGTCGAGTGGTCTAGGGCGCTGGACGTAAGGCTAAGCGAATGGTGCTGCAGTGTATCAATGGTGTGAGTTCAAATCCCGTCCAGGAGAGAACTTACACCATATATATATGTGTGTGTGTGTGTACGTGTATGTGTATATATCTCTTTTCCTGCCCGAGTGTGCCTGCACCACAATTATTGATACCTCACTGTGAATATTTGGTTTGATGTGTTGTTGTGTATCAATCATAATTGTTAATTGTATATGCACATATATACACACAGATGTATATTAATCAATTAAAACAACATACTCAAAAAGGGGAATTCGTGGAAGTAAGGAAGGAAACTATACGGTCAAGTGCGTAAATTATCACCTATATATCGCCTTAATTTATTTTTAGACTTTGCATACACATTTTAAATACGTGTTAACTAATTTCGTCACAGTAGAATCAATATCCCAACTACGATAAGATAATATATATTTGTTTTTCCATCCTGAATATTTGTTCAGAACTAGTAAAATACTAACTTTAGTAGTTGTTTTTAAACCAAGCAGATTTAGATTAAGGAAAATATACAATATTTAACAAATATTCTTTAGGGACCGTTGTGGTTGTGTTCGTATGGTAGTTGGGGAAAGTGAACATTATAAAAAAAAAATTAAATATCAATGTTATGGTTGTTGAGCCATTACATGTTTTTCCGAAATATTATGCACACTGATAATACACATGTCTTAAGTGTCTAACAACACATTAAAACATTATCAACTGTCCTACTGTTTATAATAAAATTGTTGTTTTAGATTAAGGAAAATATACAATATTATTAACCAGTAGGTTATATTATGAATACTAGACTATTTGGAATTTATACAGCAGGAACATTATTTTGCTCCAAAATGCTTTGTAATCTGTTATAAATGACTGTCCCATGTCTCAATAGATATAAGTATTGGACAAACGAATTTCAAAAGGAAAACTAAAGAGACATGAAAAATGAAGAAAGGCAGGCGTTGACTATTTTTTTTTTTTTTTTTTTTAACTGCCAGATTAACTGCCAGATCTGCAAAACTTTTACTCGTCTCAAAACCACTAACAAACAGGTTGTTCATGCTTCTCATGAGATAATATCTTTACCATTTAATTGATTGGTTTTGGAATGATAAAGATTGTCAAACGACAATCATCTGGGAAGTAACGCCCACTTTCGCATTTTCAACCAAACAGAAGAGATAAAATCTGTCATTAACCGACCATTTGGTCTCTCCATGATATTAACGATATCATTAAGTTCCTAATGATAATTAGCGTCATAAAGAACACCTAGATGTGCATTTACAAAGATTGGTATTGATGCTCTATACACAAAACAATGTGGAAAAAAAAAAAACTTCTTTGCGACATAGCAACACAATTTAGCGAGAACTTAACCAGATCCACTTTGCACGGCCTGAGATCGAAGTGACGCTGAGCCAGTAAACTTTATCTTATATCTAAGAGAAGCATGTGTCAATCATTTAGAATAGTAATCTATTATAAATGACTGTCCCATGTCTCAATAGATATAAGTATTGGACAAAAGAATTTCAAAATAGAAATTTCTTGTTCATGACTTGATAGAAAAGAAAAAAGTTAATTAAAACACCCCCTTCAAACTACTTTCTGTCAATACTTATTTAAAAATTCCCAAATCCTTCAGCAAGTTCGGCAAAAATTATGTTAGTGGCAATTGGATAGAGATAATCCCTCTACAGGAGAATCATGTGAAAAATCATGCTAATCCATGATAAAGTTCGTGTAGCATATTCTAGGGGCCCGGGTGGCTCAATGAGTTAGGACGTTGGGTCTAACAGCTCATACAAGCCTATCACAAATACGACGTGGGTTCGCACCCCGTTTTGTAAATTGCAAAAAGGGTGCACTCGACTCGCAGCCGCAAATGATAAAGTTGACCAGTACCTTGCCCAGGGTCAGTGTGTCTCTCCGTGTACTACGGCTTTCTCCACCACTAAAACTGGTCGCCATGGTATTGCTGAAAGTGGCATTAGGCACCAAAAATTCAAATTCAAATTGTAGCATATTCTTACTTTCCATGTGTAAACTACATAACAAACGTTTCAAACTTCAAGAGACCAAGTCAAAATATTTATGAGAACCATAAAACCATATTTCTAAAGTAAAGAAGACATTGATAAATAAACTCTATTTTAAAAGATATTTTTCAAATCACAATTCAAAATAATTGTTATCTAAACCTTTCGTACATTAGAACATCAGAAAACCCGTCAGACGCTTTGTCAAGGGGTTATTCCAAGTCAGATGCTACCTTATCAAAAAGGGCATGGGTACATATACAGCAGTCTTTCTGGCCGCATGACGTTGATATGTTCTCTCTTGATAGTAATGTTATGTTTAATAACATAGGCGATCCTCTGGTACATTTCACCCCTTTCCCCACACCTGAAACTTCTGGAGTTGATGCTTTCGCACAGTCGTATTCATGCAACAAATTGTATTACGCTTTCCCTCCATTTTGCTTACTTGCGACGGTTGTCAATTTCATTTTACAAGAGAAGATTAACTGTACTTTAGTTTTCCCTGGGTTTACACCATTTCAACCATGGTTTACTGTTATAATGTCTAAGGCTACAGAAATTATACCGATAGGTTTCAAAGGGGATACAGGTGTTTTGTTATTCCCTTCAAAAAAGGGTTTTTTGCCTGACAAAAAAGGTTTACAATGGAATCTGTTAGCTGCACATTTTTGTTTTTTTACAGTATTTCCTCTTCAACATAACGTGAAGATCAGTAATTTCAGTTGTCCAAAAGATTTTATCCCAGTTTTATTTATAGGAGATTCAATGATACGTTTTTTAACTGGAGTTTTCAATAATGTTCATGCAGTATCGGTAAGTGGCGGTAAATTGCTGAGTATTTTTCACTGTCTAGTCGAATGTTTTAAAATGTTTCATACGTTTACAGTAATATTACATGCAGGTAAAAATGATGTAAATAAGTGTAATAAACCTAGTCAAATGCAATTAATAAAGACAAAGCAGGATTGTTCTTGCATTTTTGCAAGCATTGCAAGGTTGCGACAGACACACAGATTTTCTTTCGTGTTTTCGGGATGTATAAAAACTCGCAATGATTTGATAAACTCCCGCATATCTGAAGTGAATACGTTTGCTAACAATTTATGTATAGAAAACAAGTTTTTATTCATTGATCACTCCAATATATCAAGTCAAGATTTAAAAGACTTTGTTCATCTTAACGATATTGCTGAACAAATGTTTGTTAAAATTTTAGAGGTTTTCTCCAATAACACTCTATAAGAACATTGTCTAGTGAGTAGTTAAGGTCCCTATTTTATTTTGCAGTAAACATCAGTTACATGTATTTTTTAGATATTTTTTGTTCGATAAATGATTTTGTTTCCTGTGAAATTTTGAAATTTATTTCTTTTATTATCATTTTGTTTTCCATGTGAATTTTGAATAGTCTTAGAACAATAAAAAAATGTCTTTTATCCCAGTTCTGCTGCCTTGATTTATTGCTTTCTTGCTGACCATGGGGTTTTTATTTATCTAGGCTCCTAAATAAACTACACTTTCAGAGTTTATTATGTTATTTGGCATTGACGCATGTTATACTCTTAAGATCTGTGTGCTGTGCTTATTTTCTTTTCTGCTACGTTGATATCTTAATACGCACGGAACAGCTTTATTTTCTGCTTGGTGATTGACTACGAAGAGATGGAATGTCCATCAAAAGGTTATAGATAAATTATAATTGGTGATTCCTTAACGTCATCAGACCAATAATCAGCTATTTCATATTTCTCATGACCACTTGTATAAATCGCACCCCACTTGTAATCTGAGGAATCAGAGGAAATTGATAAAACATCATGGCGCTCATTAAGCCATGGCAAAGGCTGTGACCAGTTGTCTAAAAACTGCCAATAAGCCACCTCTTCTCTTAATTCTGTATCTACATCTACCACCGAGTTTGAAAGTAATGCCTTATAAATGGCCCTATTACAAACCGACGAGTACAGTTTTCCCCCTGGAATGGCTAATGTCATAGAAATGCATAAACCTGCAAACTTTTGAATCAGAGAGACTGGACAGGTTTTGTGACTTAAAATAATATCTCTTAAAGTAGCCATTTTCTGTGTCCTTTTTTCAGTATTAAAAAATTATCTCTTGGATGAATCTATTATCATTCCCAGGAAGACAATGGACTGAGTAGGTAAGAAGGTGGACTTGTCTATGTTAAAAAAATACCCCAAGCTTACAAAAAATCTAACAGCATATCGTATCGCAAGAGGAGCTCTCATAAATGAATTATCCAAAGTTGGAGGTACATAACCATGAAAACTTTCAATTAATCTATCATCAATATATAACAGACATGAAATAGATTTCTTCCTTAAAAATGACATTGCTTGTAAATTTAAAGTATGATACACATACGCAGAGTTTTTCCATCCAAAGGGTAGCGTGTTACAACAAAAGTAATAACCTCCCCATTGAAAACCCAAGAGTTTTCTAGAAGAATTTGTTACAAAAACATTGTCATAACCCGATTTATCATCTAACTTGGTTAAGAATGAACCACCCTCAACTGTTCTTGGAACGTCTACTAATGTCTCTAGATTAAAAGGTGTATCTTTCATGAA
Source organism: Gigantidas platifrons (assembly GCA_002080005.1). Lineage (NCBI taxonomy): Eukaryota > Metazoa > Mollusca > Bivalvia > Mytilida > Modiolidae > Gigantidas > Gigantidas platifrons. Next base: position 43,103 of record MJUT01012133.1, read on the forward strand.
ACAGTTTAAATACATTAAATTGATACACATCCTAGGTTTCGATGGTTCTACTGTGATAGGCGAAACTATATGTGGCGGATCAATTTCACCAACTTTACCCACAAGTGAAATGGCACCAGACTGTAGACGAGATAAAATTTCATTGTTCCAAAATTGTGTGTGTTGCTTGCAATTAGATGCATTTTGAAACTGACGTGGAGGTGGATAACTATGGGCATAATGTACTCCCCAAAATGTACCATTAAAGTGTTGCAAATACTTATTAACATCGACACCATTGCATATCCAGTCTATGACCTCTTCGTTTTCTCGGTCAATAATCTTCTGCCAAAGTATAGTACTTCTATGTACATTACCGGCCACAAAGTTACACGGGTCTGGAAAGTACATATCACTGTCAAGATCGAGATCGATAACACTTTGTTCAATATCAAAGTCTGAAACACTACAATTAATTGGAAACTTTTCACTATTTACATATAAGATGTTTCGTGTCTTCTGACTTACTTCTCCTGGCTGAAACGAGTTACTAAATTCCCAAATGTGTGGAGAAAGAGGTCTATCCACAACCTACAAAAGACACCTAAATGTTACTAAACCATAATGTTTACTTCTTTGGACAATCAACCTTAAAGTGTGAAGGATCGCCGCACTTAAAGCAACCAGAATAATTTGAAGGCAGATTTTTCGGTAAGCTACCAACCCCACCACGACGTATCTGGGAATCTAGGTGGGGCAAAACGTGGGGGAGAAAACATCGAATGCATAACCTGCATCATACTAACAAATTGTTGAAAGTTACTCTCATTTTCAACATGCCAGTTTTGTTCGGAGGGCGGATTCTGATCTGGTTTCTTTTGTTTCTCCGTTCCATGAAGTTTTAGAAACTTTTGCTCCTTCTCGAATAACTTTGTTTCTGCAGTCGACGACAACAAAGATGTAACGAGGAAGCCTATATTTTCGTGGTTTTTATGACAGAGGAAACGCTGTAAAACTAAGGAGAACAATTCCTTAACAGAATGGTTGACCCTTCTTCCCACTTCATCAAGGTGCATCAATTTTAGCTGCAGTGTGTCAACATTGACCTCACTTGATCTTGCCGCGTATTCCTTTACATCTCGCAAGGCTTGTGCTACCACATCCACATTTATACCTTTTTTAAGATTTTCAATTTCTGCCATTAATTGAGATGTCTGCAAGATTAAAACAAATGGTCAAAATCAGTCATCATTAACTAATCAAATAAATTCTTTAACTGTCTACAATCGTTATATCTCTTAAACTTTTCATTTAAGTTACCAGCCGTTTCCTCATTAATTTGTGAAAGGGCTTTCGAGGACACCGACCTTTGATTGACTTTGTTGCTAACTGTGTAATGCCTCAACATATCATCTGACTTCCAACCTACATGCGATTTAGTTCCTTCCACATCAATGCCTAACCACATTAAGGTTAATGCACACACACTTCTTGAACTATGGGGTATCTCACCACCAAATAAATTTAAAACTTTTAAATAGAGTTTTAAACGTGAATTAGCCACAGAAGACGAAAACGGATTATCTGACAATGCTGTATTAGAATGATTTAATGAACGGAAAAAATATCCACCACTTAAAATTAGATTGTTCTGTTTACAGAAAACAGAATACGCAATCAACTCCTTGATTGGACAGAATTCTTTATTAACTGACTTCAATACAACGATAACTCTTGGATCTTTCAGATCAATTGTTTTTCCTCTTGTCAAAGACATAATTATACCCTCACAATTAGGCAAACACTTGATTTGATCAGTTAAAACTAAACCAAGGTCTCCAGCTCGATCTCCA
>MJUT01012133.1:52675-97217 GCA_002080005.1 Gigantidas platifrons
CCCACTCGTTTAAATCCTTATGCGTACTTCGGTCTCTCGATGGTATTATTTTGATATTCAAAATCTACGATTAGTTATACAATATTTACCTAAAAATTTCAAAAATTTCATAAAATTTCAAAATTCTAAAATCAACAAAAAAAATTAAAAATTCTAAAGTTAAAAATTTTCCAAAAAATTCAATATTTCAAAAATTTCAAAATAATTGAAAATTTTCAAAATCGTAAAATTTTCAAAAAGTTTAAAAAATTTCAGTTCATAAAATTTCAAAATTTTAATATTTAAATAATAATATTGAAAAATGATAAAACAATTATAGACTACAATTTCGGTCAATACTATGGCCTTCTTCAAAAAGAATGAAGATTACCTAAAATTAAAATTGACTGGTTAATAAAAGTATTAAGAAGTGGGTGTTTTTATAATGGACCGGTTATATGTCCTCGGTTTAGTCATAATGGACCTCGGAAGGTCTAACCTTGGACACATAACCGGTCCATTATGAAAACACCCATTTATTAATACTATATTAACAAACATTCTTTAGGGACCGTCGTGGATGTGTTCGTATGGTAGTTGGATTTACAACCCCTCCGTGCATAGGAAGGGGAACATTATAAACAAAATATCAATGTTATGGTTGTTGAGCCATTGCATGTTTTTTTAGAAATAATATGAGAAGGCGCGGCCTTTGAAGAGGACGGAAGTATTATGGTAAAAATAAGTTTATATTCCCTATGACACCCACTGGAAAGGTAAATGAAGTAGAATAGAAAATTACAAAAAAGACGACAAAATTAACAATTGCAAAAATATGGAATCTTTTATTGTAAGACTAGGGACAGTGCAAAAGCTAACTAGTACTAGTACGTAGATGCTAGGCCCGGGTCAAAGCAGTGCACTGATGCCCCTATCTATACAAACACTCACAGAAATAAAACTGTAAATGGTGGATAAAATTAAAAATATATTTCATTTATTGAAGATTCCAACAAAATCAGTGTTTAAACATTAAAAATCATGCTGTATACAATTATAGCATGTTGATGAGGTCGATACATGATTTTATCGCACTGACCAAGAATAACAATATCACACCGAGGACGAAGTCGATATTGTTATTCTTGGTCAGTGCGATAAAATCATGTATTGACCGAAAATAACATGCTACAATTGCTTTATTATTTTTCAACCATAGCAAATCTGAAGTTTAATGATGGCTTAATATTGCAAATATTTTTTTGAAGCAAAACTTTTATTAATAAGTAACAAAATAACAATAACAACAGTATCAATATTTTGTTGATTTACTGTTTTGGCATCATAAAATTTATCATGATATTTGAACAGTTATTAAACACCGGCATTTGAGGGTTCTGTTGTGCAGTTGAATTGCATGGAGCAATATTTACATCCTTCACCAAACTAAATACTTTTTTCATTCTTAGCATGGTTTTCATTATTAAAATTTAAGAAATTGTCATTGTTATTGTCATTAAAGTCAAGATCCTGAAAAAATGTTTCTGTCTGACTGCTCGTCATTTGTGTAAGTTCTAGCTGCATTCCATCGTTATCTTCCTGCACTTTTTGTTGTAAAACGTCGGTAGTTTTTTTTTACAAGGACATTTTTCGACTTAGTTTCCAACTTCCTATTGATGATTTCTGACATACGACGTTTCGTAGCATCATCAGTTTTTCCAGAGTATGTCTTGAGAGAAGATTCTGCCTTATGGCCCGTGACAGTCATTATGTGACGACTTGGAATCTCATCACTGTCTAATACATGAACAGATGTTGCACGTAGTGAATGGTTAGTGTACACTTGACTTAAGTGAGCTGCTTTACTTAATTCTGGCATAAATGACCCTAAACGATTATGCCCCAATACAACGTTATCGAAATAAATTTGGTTTTTTGATTCTCTCCTTAGTTTCTGAAACAGCTTAGGGCAGTTGGGGTTTAGTCTTCTTATGTATTTTACAAAGGATCTAACTGGACATTCCATTGTACCTGAAAATTAAAATAAGATTGTAATACACTAATTACTATTGGTGTATAAGTCAAGAAATAAAATAGTGTATAGACTTGGTAATTCTGTTCAGTATATATGGCAGTTTCCTATATATGCTCAATTTTCATTTAAGAATTGAATGCATTTTTTTGTAGTTTTATTGGCGTGTAAAAGCGTGAACAGAAGCACATTTTGTATGTTTACATCTGACGTCGTCATGGAGGAACGTGCAAGTTCGGGTTTGAGTTTTATTGGGATGTAAAACATCTCTTTTATAATCGTGTGACCACTTCATAACCAATCATATTGTAGCATTTCAATGAAAAACGGAAGTAATGTAATTATATTGGATTAAATAAAAATTTTACTGCATCATGTACATAACATCTTTGGTTCTTTTTCTTTGTGTGTGTGTGTGTATGTTTTTTTAATTATTATTTTTATTAATTTTCTGTTACAGTCGTCATCGCCTCTTAGTGTTTTAGAATGTGCAAGTGGTTTTAACTCATTTTTTTTCTTAAAGGAAAAAAAAAATTATCCATGTTTACCTTTTTTCTCGTACATCCTGCCATCAGAAGATCTTTCTAAATCCTCCTGGTGATTCTTGGTTTGTTCATCCTTGGTCTGGTAGACATAAAGAATATCCTCGTCATCCTGCTTAACAGCAAAATCTGACCTAGTCAAGTTGGCTAAATTTTCACGCCCCCTTCTCCCAAAGTGCAACATCAAGTCTGTAAATAAAAATAAAACGGTTTAAGTCAAATTTTTTATACAATCAATGCAGAACAAAACTTATTTTTTTAAAAAGTTATGAAATATATATTTTTTAAATACATGTACTACCAAAATACTTTGAAAAAACTCCTCTCATGCCCTCCCCCTTTTTATTTTATTTTTTTCAATAAAACTGTAAATATTTACCTTGTATTGTAAAAGCTGTGGGTCTTCAAGATTATCTTTCAGGAGGTACTCGTGCAGTTTTGATAAGTCACCGTCACTGATAGGGGGTGATGATCCACAGCTGCCAAACCTTGGCGTTTTAGTTCCTTTCCCATACATTTATATGCTTTGGAAGACTTGTTGAATATTGTCTTGCTCTTGATATCAATCTCATCATCCCTCTTGTTTCTTAAGTATCTTTGAAGACCACTTCTGTATGAAGCCATTGTTGATTTTTTGTACAATTGTCCATCTTTGTTTCTCATCTCAACATAGAAACCTGCGAGTTTTGCATCCAACTCCTCTGGATCGAAATTTTCAAACTCTGCGAGGAAATATTTGGAAGTCAAATATTCCCTAAACAATTTAACAGCAGTCATTGTTGTCCTTTTAGTATTTTTAGCATCTTCGTTTTCAAACAACGAAGTTAATTCCTCTCCTCCCACCGATGCGAACCTGTAGGTCGCCATTTTGTTTACACTACATCAGACGAAAGGTCACAGGTCGCGGTCTTACAGTTGGCGGGATTTTCAAATTTAGTTATTTTTGGAAATATCTAGTCCGTAAACTTTGCATAGCACGCTACACAAGTTTTTCTAGTTTGTCACGTGTCATGGTCTAATCCAATAGAAAAACAGAAATTATACAGAAAAATAATAATATTTCATATCGCAATCTTTATAAAATATTGTTCGGGGACACTTTAACATAGGACACTAAATTATTATGTCTTACCATATTAACCCTAACCCTATGCTAGGAAACAATTTCATAGCACCGGACACTATTTCATAACGAAATCTCTATAAAATATTGTCCGGGGGACACTTTAACATAGAACACTATTATGTCTTACAATAGCTCCAAGTGAACAAAATAAATTTTAATTTCAAAACAATGATCAATATTCAGTATCTAAATCATACTCTTTAAAATTATCTGTGGCAAAATTATACAAAGAATGTATTCCTTCTTCGTGTAATGCCACCTTTTAAAGTTTCAACAACGAGCTGATTTATAATGTCATAGCATTTATTTTAGAACGACTTGGAGATTAATAAATAATAGCAGATATGCATGTAGTATTAACGGCATAATAAATAGTTAAATAAATAAAATTCATTGTGTCTTACTATTCTAACCCATTTTCGGCAGATGTTGGTAGTATTCAAATATGTTGTAGGATCAGCAGACTGACGGATAATCTTACAAAACCTTTGTACTAGACGAAACCACTGTCATACAAATGCAATGTAAAACAAGTTTCATGAAATTCTTTTTAGTAGTTTCAGAGGAGTTGCGCTGCCAAACTGTGACGGACAGGCGGACAGGACAAAAACAATACGTCTCCCTACCAAAGTGGGGGGAGACATAACTAAATCGAAGATGGATTTTTTCGTCATTTTGCTACGATATGCATGCATATCAAATTAACGAATGCTTAAGCTGAAAATAATAGCTGAAGGAGGCGATATGATACCGGGTATTTATTTTGTAGTGTTGGAATAAAGGTGGAGCTATTTTGTTCCTGAGTACCTGTGGCCAATTATTCTCTTCTCTTACTATTTAAAAAAACCTTCTTTTCTTGATAATTTTCACAATGTATCTATATATATTTTGTATAATTCCTTTTTTCCTTTTTGGATAGTAAAAGTAATAAATAAATGGGTACTGATAGAAATAATTAACAGAAATAAGGCAAATTATATTATGTTCCTTGTTGAATGCAGCACATCATAGAAAGTGTTTGTTTTATTATCTTAGCTAAAGAAATAATAAATGCAAAAATTGCATATAAATGAAAAATGATTAAATTTAACTATCTTTTCTTATCATGGGGCATAGGAGCCGGTGGCAAGCGGAAGGTGTCCATACCCCCCCCTTTTTTTTTTGTCAAAATTTAAAAAGCTGGATTATTAGTATAGAAGCATAACATATTCATCCAAATGACATTTTCTTTTATATCATTACTTTTTTTTTGCTTATCAGTTTTGAAAACTGGCCACTTTTTCTGGTCCACCCTCAAAACTTGTCCCCCATTTTCTAGTCCACTCCTACTCATCTGCTAATTCAATGCATGTCTAGACGCCATCTAAAAGTTTTTGTTTTTCTCCAGATTTTTTAGTTCGATTCCTGGTGATATTTCTTGTATATATTTTGAAACTCTTTATGTTTCCGAGATAGAAAGGGTCAAAGGGAGTTAAAACTGATCAACATCTAAGATAATTTAATTTTTTTTATTTTAACGCTTTTTTGTGTGCAGTTTGTTTTCTGTATTTTGTTTTTTATGCAGTTTGATTCCTTTGAAAAGATCTTCTCTTAAAGTATTTCAACAAATTTGTTGTAATTTTTATCATTTCAAATATATAAGAGGGCAAAGGGATCAACGCCCAAAATTTTGTATTTGATGTCGAATCTGATATTGCTAAGATTTTTCCCTTCAGACCTACCTGTAGTCCTTATGATTTCGAGATAAAAAAATAAAAAGTCAAAAAGAGCCAAAAAGGACCAGCAAAGAAAGTGAACAAATGTCAAACTTGGATTAACGTGCATGTATGGGATCTCCTCATTCTAGTTATTGTACCTGTACTATGCCTATTAAAACAATATCGAATTCATTGAACCTTGATTTTAACTTGTATATTTGTATTGCATGATGTTGTGTTGTATGCCTTCAATCCCTTTAGGGGGAATTGTGCATCAGTAAAGATGTATTGATTTTTGCTTTTGCAAGACCTTTTATTCGATTTAAAAAAAATAATAAATTAGAATGTGATGCACTCCCACACAGTAACAAAGAAAATATGGAAAAGAGTGTGAGGAGATTAAATGTAATGTCAACATTGTCATCTTTGCGTTCACAGTTATGACATATAACAGACCACACCAGTGTCAGTTGTGACCCAAATACGATTACAACGTTGTCATTGACTTGTTGCAACATAATGACGTGATAACTTTATTAACATGGCGATTGGTGGAAAGATTCGCTTTTATTGTAGAACTTTAGGAATATTGTGGTACAAATAATCTTGGAGAATTAGACAGGAATTGTGTTTGGATTTCATTTAAACTTGTAAGTCATAAATAACGAAATGTCACTAACATGGAGTTCGACTGTGAAATGCAGTTAGGGCTTAGGGCACTAGGCGTAACATAAGTATAAGTCATAAATTCATAAAATGCCCATACCTCAAAAAATGACCTGAGTTGTCTTAGTCTTAGAGTCATTCTCAGTGTGAAAACATTAACAGGAGGTGTCCTTAAAGGTAGTCTCTGTTAACCTTAAGTCACTTCAGTACGTCCGTGTCGTATTGGTCAGAGTTTTGTTAGATCCGTGTATATTCTACAAAAATAACGACACAAAACAAGGCAAGTTTTTCTACCTGGTACTGGGTTTGAAATACTCTACAAATGTTTTTGATTTTTTTCTGCAAATATATATGCATTGTACTTCTAAATTAAGTCAAATTTATTCTATATTCATCTTTTACTAATCTGTGAGAAAGGTGTTTGTCTGGACCACATGCACTAGAAGTTTTATCAATATGAATATTACATATGCAATGGACAGAAAATAGTATCCAATATATATAATAATAACAAGGCTTCTAATGCCAAATTCGGTCAAAATGTAAACAAAGCGGTTTATTTTTTGCACGCCTTTTTCGTGTAAATCTCGTGGTATCCTTCGATTCTATGCTACCTAAATATACTTCCGCCTTACTTTTTCGGGAATTAATCCACCATCAGAGCGTCACAGAGAACTTTGTGTTGAATGCTGAAGTTTAATGACTCCCATGGTGGTCAATAGCCATTCTTCTTCTTGTCTGGTATATCCCTCCTTTATGTTGAGAAGAACCACTATCGTGTTGATTAAAAAAAATTTTTTTTCAATACTATAAAATACAATTAAAAGTCTATATATACAAAAAGGGGGAGTTTCGTCAGTGCACATCCATTATTCTAATCGTTTGATAACAGTCTCTGCCTCCAGGTATGAAGTTCGAAAACGAGTTTTCGAAATAAAGTCTCTATTTCAGTGATGTTGCAAGTGACCAAGTGTTGTGGTAGAGCATGTTCATTGATGTTCAATATATACATGGCAATGGTTGACTTCGATGATAGAAAGTCTGAGTTAATATTGATATATTTATTTATTTCTCTGTAGTATTTTGATCTCACGGATGCCAGCTCAGTACATTCTGCTATGAAATGCTCTCTATCATCAGTTGAGTCTTTACACAGTGGACAAGTTGTGTCAATCTCATGTTGGTTGAAAGCTGATCTATTGGTTTGTAGATGATATGTACCAGTCTGAGTTTAACTGTTAGTCTCTGGGAATCTCTCATGGTGCTATTTACACTTTCTAAGCAGTTATGACATTTTCCAATAGTATACTTTGATGATCTCAAGAATATCAATGATTGATATAAACTCAACTGTCTATTTATGGATGTCTCCCAGAACGAGTTGATATGTTGGTAAATAGTTTTCTTCCACAACGACTTCGGCGGTACAAGATTCAGTATATCATGTAGTGATGGTAAACTATATTAAGCCAAGATTGTCCTGACAAGAGAGATCCAGCTGTTGCTATGAAAGCCCTTTAAGCACAATTGTCTCCTTATAAGTTCTTTTTCTGTTGAATTATCCTGATCACACATGTTTCGTAAAAGTGTTAGTACTTTTTTATGTATAAGTGACTGCACTGGTTCCGCACCCAAGATAGTGAGAATTGCTGATTCATGGACATTGTTTGGTAAAATCAACAATTGCTTCAGAGTCTTTCTATGGAAAAGTTCCAAGTTTTCTAGATTTCGCCCAGCTGGTATGAGTATAATAGGTTCTTACACGAGTCTCTATTGAAGATCTGGGATTTCTTCCACGAGTGTGAGAAATTCCGTCTTTTCACGAGTGGAGCGTTGCGGAACGAGTAAAAAGACGTAGAATTTCTCACACGAGTGGAAGAAATCCCAGATCTTTAATAGAGAAGAGTGTAAGAACCTATTTCTTCCGTTTTTAACAATGTTTACATTTCCGCCCCGAAACTATAGCTAGATCACCACGTGCTAGGAGAGAAATTTGCATAATTGTGATACGTTTATGTAAAGTTTGTGAGTGCATCGGCATCGTGTACACATGCATGAACTCCTGAAAAGAACCGTTTAATCCTTATAACTCTTCATTGCAATACTGAACATAAAAAATATATTCTTGCATATTCCTGGTCTAAAAATCACACAAATTAAAATTCTGCGAAATGTTGCTGACGACGTTGGCACATTAATAACATGACGTCATATGAAGACTTCAATCTTAAAACGTAAAGTCCACTCGTCATTAGGCTTGGTGTACGCTTCAATTTTGATAAAAAGTAACTAAAAGATGTTTGCAAGGTAGGCATTTTAATTATTTTTGTGTATTGTTGTAAATATGGCTTTCAATCTGACACTATCGATATACATTATAAAGTACACTACTTTCTTGTATTGCGTCATTGAAACAATATGATTGGTCAATTCATCCATGTAAGACAAGGTCACGCGCAGCTGTCTTTATGGCTTGTCTTACATAGAAAACGCATCAAAATGGAAGAAAGATTTATCCAAAGAACATGATGGAGGAACACATTTAAGTGAGTGATTGTTGTTTAACGCCAAATGAGGAAAAAGAATTGGTAATACATATATAGTGTATAAATAATATGAGTATTTTGGGTTTAGCCCATTCTTCCCGTGGAGTCCTACTCCCATAAGATGATACATAGCATTCCTTGCTTTCCTGATGTTTTCAGTCACTGTTGATTCTACACATACTGTTTTAATATTGCTAGTTATTCCAAGATGTTTTCCTTTATCCGTTGGTGGGATCTTTTCATTACAGACAAAGTTTGACAGTTCGGCTATGTTTTTCTTATTGGTAAAATTCATTATATTACTCTTTTTTCCTTGAAATTGGAATCGTTCTAGTTGACTATAACTTGTACACAAATTGAGTGCATTTTGCATGTCATCTGCAGATTCAGTGATAATGCATAAGTCATCTGCACATACGAGTGTACCAAAATATATAGATCCCAGACTCACAGAACTCTGTATGTTCTCTATAAGCTGATGATTAAAGCGCTTAAAGAGGTCGGATGAGGTAATACCACCTTGTTTCACGCATTGTAATGTACTAAATTCCTCTGAATGATTTCCCAACCTGTTGACTTTACTTGTTGCATTCATATACAATTGTCTGATTAACATCCATATATCACCTTGTAGGCCGTCATGAAAAAGTGTACATAGAAGACTCTCATACACAGTATCGAACGCAGCCTTAACATCTAGTAATGCGACTTTCAAAGGTTTCCCAATGGTCTTACAGTCTAGTAAAACTTCATGTAGCAAGAAGGCAGAATTCAAGTGAGAGACTTTTTCTGTGAATCCTCTTTGAAGCTTATGCTAAATAGGCTTGAGAATATGGTTGTAATGGTTTTTGATTAGTATTTCAAATATCTTGAGCATAACTGGTGAGACAGTAATACCTCTGTAATGACATGGGTTTGTCTTTTCTCCCTCATTTTTGAAAACTGGAGTCAAGAGTCCAACTTTTAAAAAGTCTGGTATATATCGGTGTTCAAAAAAGGAATTTAATAATTCTGTTAATTGTGGTACACCACTTTCTGATGCATACTGTACATGTTCAATTGTAAGTCCATATATATCTAGTGATTTTAAGCTTCTTGATAGCATTTCTTACATTGGCTCTTGTAAATATAAAGTCTTGAACATTAAATTTCTTCATTAAGTCATGTATATTCAGTATGGATTCAAGTTCAATACACATCATGTCGAAGTAATCAGAGTCATATGTATGGTTTATGGTTGGTGTAACCAGTGATTCAAAATGCTTTGTCCAAGTATTCATGATATCTTTCGGTTTATCTATTAAAACATTATTGACGTACAAGATCTCACCTGAAGATGAGACGGATGATTTGTGTTTCCGAATAGTCTTAAATGCTTTATCTGATTTCACTTGTAATGATGATGTTATAGTTTCAAAGTCTCTGTCATGGCGGCTTCTTGTCTTTGAAATTTACGTAAACTTCGATTCAAGTCTATATATCTATAGTTCATTGGATGTATCTAGTGGTGACCCCGCAGAATTCCACATCCAGTGTTTTTCTTTGGATAATTTAGCAGCTCTGGCTATGTATGTTCCCGGCACTTTAGGCGGCATACTAGGCATTAATTCCTTACTTGTTAGTGTCATTGTATTCATCAATTCTTTACTTAATGTGGTTAGATCACCTTTAGTTCTACATTCCTTCCCGTTTGTGTCTAGTTTATCTTGTAGTAATTGCCTATACTCTAGGTTGTCTATTTTGTGTCACAATACTCTTTGTTGACATTTTGATTTTTTTTCTGTAGACTCATCTAAGTTAATATTTACAATAAAATCAGCTGACATTGGACAATGATCAGATGTATTGTCATTCATATCATTGTATCTACATGGGTTTCTCACTTTATCTTTCAAATCTTTGTTTATCAAGATATAGTCAATTTTAGTATTACCATTCCTACTAAAAAAAGTCAGAGCATCCGTCCAGTTAAAAGGTCATATTTACAACAGAATTGCATCAGCAATCTAGACAGGTCGTCGTCTTTCCCCTCAATTTCTGCGTTTATATCTCCAGCTAAAACAATATCATGACTCCATATATATTTTTCATAAATCACAGTTAATTCATCCAAAGATTCACAGTGTAATCTTTTTTTGAAGTTTTTGTACCTCTTGAAGGCATGTGAACAGTTATAATTATCAAAGGTTTTTCTGCTATTATTTCAATAGCTTGTATTCTATATGAAGCATCAGGTATTGGTTTTACAACACTATTTAGTCTTTCTTCCAAAAAACTGAGACACCTCCATATCCACGAGGTTTTTTTGTTGGTGGTAATGGGTTATCGTTATCGACAGTTTTTCCTTCTACTTCAAAAGTATTGTTTATATTCTTTAGAAAGTTTACCTCAAATTGAAATAAGCCAATGTTCTTGGATACAAATAATGTCCATTTTCTCAAATAATTTCTGAAGAGCATTAATGTTGGTAACAACATTCTTAACATTAAAAGTAGCAATTTTCAGTACATTCTGTGAAAGGGGTGGTTCCACGGATTTAACTTTGTTGGTCGATTCCAATGTATTTTCATGACATACATGGGATGTCCTAAAAAATGGTTTGGTTGGGGACCTTGTTGCATAGGTGTAACTACATTTGGTGCCATGTTCTGCAACCTTCCTGTATTGTAGACATTTTGGTTAGGTTTAGCTATCGAAGTTTTGATGCTTTTAGATGTTGTAGATTGATCAAACGGAGTATGATTCTCTTGATTGTGAATGTTCATTGCTATGTTTTGACATACATTCTCTGTTCGAACTACTCCGTTAGGAGATTGTACTTGGGGAACATTAGCTACAGACGAAGATATATTTTTTTTCATTTGACAGTTATCTAAAGTTTTGTCCACAATTGACCTGTTGGAATCTTGTTCTAAATTTTGTGATTGATTCTCAGTATTGGTTTGACTATGCAGTTCAAAAGTTTTAATTTCATGTGTTGAGCTACTAGGGTTAACATTCAATTTGTTCCTTATATTCAGTTGATCCACTAGTGGCGCAGCATCAAGTGTTTGTGTTGGTACTGTTTCACCCATGTATGGAATAAAAGTAGATATATTATTCGATAGTTGAATATTTTGAGTTTGGTACATTGCATGATTGGTGTCATGGGATTGGTTCTCTACATTCAACTGTCAACTTTGATCAAAATGTTATAATTTTGTTTCAATAATTGAAAGCCTATGTAATATTGTAGATTGAAATTCTGAATTACATTGTCTATCATTATTCACAATATTGACAGTGACTGGTGACATATCACTCTCCTTTTCACTTTTGCAATTACAATTGCTAAACGGGACTGTTGTTAGTGTGCTTGTCTAGACTACTGTTGATTTGAATGTTATTATTAGCAGGTTTATCTATACATCTGTCACTATGGGTGTTAGTGGTATGCTCTATTCTACTGATAGTTTAAGTATTAATACTTCTAGAGTCTGCTTATCTATACATCTGTCACTATGGGTGTTAGTGGCATGATCTATTCTACTGATAGTTTAAGTATTAATACTTCTAGAGTCTGCTGGTTTATACTTGTAGATGTTTGGTTATTTGAGCACAATAGTTCATTTTCTCTTTGTAGAGTACTTATTGTTTTTATTGCTTCCTCCAGTTTTGCTTCTGTGCGTTTTGTAAATGTATCTAGTCTTGCTTTGTCCCTAATTACATCTGAAAGTTCAGTCTCCTTTCGTTTTAGGTGAGTTCCCACTTCCTGAGTTTCGACTCAAGATTACGTAGCTCCTTTTCAGTTTTTGATGTTTCACATTGTTGTTTATTTTGAGATTTTGCACGATTTACTATGCTATTCTGTGATAACGATACAAGCATAGGAGATTGCGCTGGGAGTTTATCACTTTGTGTTTTCTTTTTCTCAGGATTTTGATTTTGTAATATCCGAGATACACCATTTGTTATAGTATTATTGTTACTTGCTTGTCTACGGTTTGTGATAGTGATATTGTCATTATTATCTTGTTGTATTATACTTGTACGTTTACATACAGAGCTATTGCTAACTTGATCATTCATACCATCGTGATCTTTGTTAGACTGATTATGCGATGACACTGTGTCAGACAGAGTGTTCAAATTTGAGAAATCACTTCCAGTATGTAATAGCAATGTGTCGGCACAGGGACTGTTGTTAGTGTGCTTGTCTAGACTACTGTTGATTTGAATGTTATTATTAGCAGGTTTATCTATACATCTGTCACTATGGGTGTTAGTGGTATGATCTATTCTACTGATAGTTTAAGTATTAATACTTCTAGAGTTATCTATATTAGTGTCAACACAAGAGCTACTACTGGTAAATTTGTCCACGTCTACTCTACTGTTGTTCGAATTGATGCTATGCTTAGATATATCCACACTATTGTCAACTGTAAGCAAGGTTGTGTTATTAGTACTTGTCAAATTTGTGTTAGTATGTTGATCAGAGACTGAACAGGTGTCAATAATGTTGGATTTTAGATACTGATTCATAGCTGTGAAATTACCTTGATTTTCTAGTACTTTTACAATTTCATATAGTTCATCATGAAATAGTTCCCTTCTATGTCCGTTTACTTATACGGTACATGTGGTATGAAAGAGGTTTATACGGTACAACTGCCTCTTTTTATTTGATAGCCTACTTGGTAGAACTGAGATTGCGTCATCATTATTAGCTTTTGATGTGTCCACTCTTTTTTCATGGAAGTCAATCACGCAGTCGAGAACTGTCTTGTTTCTTTTATAGTAATCAATCAATATGTTTCTAAAGTATTCATAGGCTACTGTGGAAAATTTTATGACAAGACATTTGGCATGAGGCTTGATTTCACAATCATTTCTATCGCAATTTACTATTTTCTTATCCAATGCTGATTTTCTATTCAAAGTATAGTCATAAGTTGTTACGTGGTTAACTACAGTTGATGTTGTAGGTGTATATGGGTAGTTGGGTTTTCTCACTCTTCCCTGAGTATTCCGATATGATGCCATTGCATAGACCATGATTGTTCAAGTTTGTCAATTATGATGAATAAAACTATATATGTATATAAATGATTGATTGTCTATGAGGATGACTCTATTACTAGTCAAAAAAAGAAACGTTACACCAATTTCATGCCATATAATTTATAAGATAACAGCAGTATTTCATAACAATGAATAAATATTTTAAGAAACAACCTCTATGAAGATAAAAATGTCAAACAAATTCATCAGGTGTCCGTTTGTTCGATTAACAGCACACAAATTTAAATGAGTCAAAAAGTGAGGTATCAATAGCGGGTATGTCCACCTCTTGCATCGATCACAGCTTGACACCTACGGCGCATAGAAGCAATGATGTTTCTGATGAAGGCTTGGGGAATGTTTGTCCATTCAGCAACAAGTGCCCCACGGAGCTGGTCAAGCGTTTCCGGTGGATTTATGCGGTTGTGAACACGTCGACCAAGTTCATCCCACATGTGCTCAATAGGGTTGAGATCTGGCAACATGGCAGGCCATGGCAGAACCCGGATGTGGTGAAAGTTTAAGAAATCCATTGTCAACTGAGCAACATGACAACGAGCATTGTCTTGCTGAAACACGTGCTTGAAATGTTGCCTACGACAGAAAGGCAGAACTACAGGCTGCAATATCTCGTCTCTTTAACGAACAGCGTTAAGGTTACCAGCAACGATTTTCAATTATGTGCATCCGTTGTGACTGACTCCACCCCATACCATCACACTTCCACCGCCAAAACGATCCGTTTCCTGCACACACGCGTCAGACATCCGTTATCCACGGCGACGGTATACACGTGCCCTTCCATCACTAAATTTCAAACAAAAACGTGATTCATTCGAAAAAAGAATAGTCTGCCATGTCAAACGGTTCCATGTTACACCATTGAAGCCGGGCAGTTCTGTGACGTATTTTCAGTATGGTTCCCTTCAATGGACGGCGTGCTCGAAGGCCACACTGATGGAGGCGATTCCGTACAGTTTTATCTGAAATCCTGTTGTTGGCTCTTCCGGGTATACGCCTGGCTGTAGCTACTGCAGTCTCGAAGCGATTGCGCCGGTGTATCATACGAATTTGCCTGTCCTGACGTAATATTATAATACTACATAATTACTGTAGGGTTCTTCTACTTTTATTTTCTTAGACACATATCATATATAATAATATAATATATAATCATATCCCTCACACGAGGTGTAAAGGATTTCTTGATTAGATGTCCATGGCATAGGTGGAGAAATCAATTCAATATTACCTTAGAAAAGAAATAAGTTCTCCAAATATCAAATTTCAAATTCTGAATTCCAGCTCTAAATTTCAATGTTGCACATAGATATATCAAAAGCAATATGGTATCGTATAGAATTAAAGACAAGACAAAGGAATTTACCACCAAAAATAGAAGTGACCAATGAAGATAAAGTAAGAGTGCGGTTGAACGAACCATGGATAGAAATGATTAGAGTTAAATATAGTAGAACCAGTACGTGATTATGTCATGTCCGGCCAACAAGTCTATAGTAAAATCAATTAATCAAAATAATATCAACATACTTAATTACACTTTGTAATTAATCTGTAATAAAAGAAAGTAATTAAATAATTCCGTTTAATTAAATTATTATCAATGAAAATACTGAAAACTACTAGAAATACAAAAACTTATAAAAGGATTAAAATACAGGATATCACATACTCCCCCCAGCTGAAAAATGACATCCCGTCATTTATCTGACGAATTCTTCATAATATCAAGAATAGTCTGCGCTGCTTCTGCCTGCAAATTTTGAAAAAGGTTAGTATTTGCTAGTGATGTAATGCAATTAATCTTCTGAAACCAGTCTCTGCTACTTGCTGGATTGTTCACAACAGACTTGGAAAGTTTATAAGTTACTGAACTTATCCAAACTAATGGTTTTCTTTGTCTACCTGACCTTCGCACTGGTTCTTCCGAATCTGAAAATGAAATATTTACAGGATGTTCATCCGGAGTTTCATTATCAGAAGCGCTTCTGCATGTTACATCAATTTCATCATGAGTTTCTTGAGAATGGGCGTCCCCATCAGATTCGGAAACAGCTACTGCATTATCTGCTGGGTCTTCTAGCTCTGTTTCTGTGGTGATTGGTTTATCACTGCTGTCGGCTACAGGTACAACTACAACCAACTCAATTGTTTATTCATCAGAAGATTCCTCTTCTGTATCACCATGTGCGGGTCTTATCTGCGGTGACTTTGGTTTCAGTGTTCTCACTCTAGGTTTTGGAACTGGTTTTACTGGAATTTCGCTGATATCTCCAACTGGTAGAAGTAGGTTTCTATGTAGATTCCTCTTTCTACCTTCTCCATCCTCTCTTTGTACAGTAAATACTGGAATGTCTGGGTTAGGCTGTCTTAAAACTTTATATGGTTCTTGTTCCCTTTATCTGCAATTTTGTGTTTTTCTTTGAAGGCAACAATCTTCACTAGGACACGATCTCCCACTCTTAATAGTGGCTCCTCTGACTCTCGTGTCATACCCTGGTTTCTGTTTCAGTTGTGATCGTTTGGAGGCTTCGGTTGCAAGGTGGTACGCATGGTCCAAACGGTCTCGGAGGTCTCTGATGTAGTTTGACCCCTTAACTTCTTTTTTCGTAAACCAAAAACAATGTCGACTGGTAGTCGGGGATTTCGTCCGTACATCAGATAATATGGTGTAAAACCTGTGGAATCATGCTGTGTACAGTTGTACGCATGGACAAGAGGTCCAATGTAGGCTTTCCAATTCTTCTTCTGTTTCGATTCCAAAGTCCCTAGCATATTGAGTAGTGTGCGGTTGAATCTCGCGCACATACGATTACCCTGTGGGTGGTAGCTGGTTGTACGAGACTTGGTGATTCCTGTCACTTTGCACAGTTCTTCAATGACTTTTGATTCGAAGTTTTCCCCTTGGTCTGAATGAAGGCGTTCTGGGATACCGTAATGGACTATATAATTATTAAAGAGGACTTCAGCAGTTGTTCGTGCTGTCTGATTTCGTGTTGGTGCCATATCTGGTGAAGTGGTCCGTAATTATCAGGATATTCTGTTGTCCTCCTTTAGATGGTTCCAAGGTTAGGTAATCCATACAGACTAGTTGCAGAGGTGATGTTGTTCCAATACTTACCAGTGGAGCTCTGTGGTTCGGTGGTGTTTTTCTACGAATACATCTGACACAATGGGAAATCCATTCTTCTACATCCTTAGACATTCCTGGCCAGTGAAAACGGTCCTTCAATAATGATAAAGTCCTATCCTTACCAGGATGACCCATGTCGTTATGCATTGCCTCAAGTACAATGTTGATGTGAGCTGACGGCAATACAATATGTTGTTGTACTTTGTCATTATTGGTGACTTGGCGATGGAGTACGTCGTTTATAAAATAGAGATGAGAAAATTGACGTTTCAAGATGGTGTCTTCTTTTTCTGGTTTCTGTCCAGTCTCAACCATTTTTCTCCAGTATTGTAACCTAGTATCTTTTTCCTGTGCCTTCTTCCAGACGATGATATCGGAAGTTGATGTTCCAGCTGTGGCATCATCGATATCATCTTTTACTAAATCTATTGATATTGCTAAGCATTCAGCATATGGAATGGAGCTGACCGAACTACAGATAGTACGGATAAACTCCTGGTTAATGTCTTGTCGTACATTAGTATCGGTAGGTATTCGACTTAAACCATCTGCATCAGCGTTGTTTTTCCCAGGGCGATACTTGATGTTGAAGTTGTAAGTTGCAAGGTCTGCTAACCATCTGTGCCCTGTTGCGTAAAGTTTTGCTGTTGTGAGCACATAAGTTAAAGGGTTGTCATCCGTCAAGACTGTAAACTGCTGTCCATATAAGTAATCTTTGAACTTATAAGCGACAACCCACTTCAAGGCTAAGAACTCCAGCTTACGAGGTGGGTAGTTCTTCTCAGCCTTGGTAAGTCCTCGACTGGCATAACAAATGACTCGCTTCTCACCCTGTTGTTCTTGGTATAGTACAGCTCTCAAACCAAATCCAGATGCATCGGTATGCAGTTCATATGGAAGTGTACAATCAGCATATCCTAAAATTGGAGAGGATGTAAGTAATCGCTTCAAAGTGTCAAAAGCATTCTTCTGATCTTCTCCCCAGTGCCATTCTCTCCGTTCTGTCTTCTTTCCCTTGTTCTTTTTTCCTGTTGGAATTGGCATAAGGTCTGTCAATGGTCTACTGATCTGACTGAAGTTCTTTATGAAGCGTCGATAGTATCCGACAAAACCGAGAAAGCGTCTTACATCTTCTGGCGATGTAGGAGTTGGCCATGTTGTCACTTTTTCTGTCTTATCTGGATCTATCTCTACTCCTGCTGCTGAAACGATGTGTCCGACAAATTTCACTTTTCGCTTAAAGAATGAACATTTCTTCGGTGCTAGTTTCAAATTGGCATGTTGTATTCGATCCATTACTTGACGTAAGTTGATCAGATGTTCTTCATATGTGTTCCCAAAAATGATAACATCATCTATGAAGACGCAGCAAATTCGCAGGTGATAGTCTGCCAAACAATCCTCCATTAGCCGTTGGTATGTTGCTGGACTGTTGGTCATCCCAAATGGCATACGAGTGTATTCATAAATACCAAGAGGTCCCACTGTGAATGCACTCCTTTGCTTGTGTGGTTCAAAAATTTCCACTTGGTGATATCCAGACTTCATTTCGATGACCGAGAAGAAAGTGCTTCCACCAGGACAATCTAGTAGCTCCTCTATCCTAGGAAGGGCATAGCTATCTTTCTTGGTGATGTTGTTCAGTTGTCGGTAGTCGACACAAAGTCGTAGTGTTTTGTCCTTCTTTCGTACTAATACGACATTTGAGGCCCAAGGACTGCGTGACGGTTGTATAATTCCGGCATTCAATAGCTGACGAAAGTGTGTTCTTACATCATCATATGCTGCTGGTGGTATACGTCTATAGCGTTGTTTAAACGGTATCTCATCAAGAAGATCAATTCTATGTTGAACGATATCTGTATGACCTACATCATCATCTGATCTTCAGAAGATGTCGATATATGACTTGATGAGTTGAAGTCCTCGTTCAAATTGTTGGTCGTCAAGATCACTTTTGGTAACTTCTATCAAGCTCATGATGTCAGATATTTCCTTCTCAGTTGGTTATTCTGATCCTGCTTGTACAGATACTGGTTGTAATTCGCATATTATGGCTTTTGGTGGTATGTTGATGGTTTTCGTTGTTACATTTGAAATTCTTACTGTCACTGGTCCATTCTGTTTATGATGGTACTGTATAAGAGATGGTTCAATGTCATAATCAGAGTCTTTTGCTATTGTAGTTGACTGAACTATCGCTGGTGTATTCTGGTACGGTATCTCTTTATCTACATAACCGTTCACTGTGATGGATGTATTAGGTGTTATCGTAATGCTCGTCGTTCGATCAGTACGTACAAGACCAATTATATTGTAGTTTTTCTGGAGTTCTCGCTCTCTAAGTAAGATGCAGCGGAATGATAAATACCAAGGTGTAGTAAGGTTGCTGATCTGTAAAAATCTTTCTCCATGTTCAGTTTTCAAAGTGTCTATGATGTTTGATAAGGTATTGGTTCTCAGTAGTAAAGGTACTTCGCTATTGTATCTGCTGTTCTGTGTGACCAATAGTATGTAATCATATAAGTGAGTATGTCCTGGTAATTGAAATTGAATTTCTGTATAGCCAATATAAGGAAGTTGTTGTCCATCTGCGCATTCAATATCCAAAAGTGTATCTAAAGTGTGTAAAGGAGATGATATATGTTCTCGGTAGTAATTTTCGCTGACCGTAGAAACTGTTGAACCTGTATCTAAAAGTGATGAACTTAATAATTCGTCAATATAAATTTCTGTCTCGGTGGGTTTTCCAATTAATCCTGGTGGTACTTTTACTCTGTTGGATCCGGGAACTTGAGACTTGGCTAAACCTATGGACGTTCCCTTTGCATAGGCTTTTTTCCGTTTCAATCCTTCCTGAGATGGTCAACTCTTATGCGACATCCAGTCTGGACATGTCCAAATAGTCCACAACGCCAACACTGTATATTCTCACCAAAAGTGTCGTTCGGTTATTGGTTGTTATAATTTCCTTTTCCCGTGCCTCGTTGTTGCCATTGTGATTCTTGTCATGATTGCTGTGTCTGTTTCCTTGATTGTTGTGGTGGTTGTGTTTCTTGTTGTGTCCATGGTTGTTGTGGTTGCGGTGTCCATGATTGAGTTTCTTGTTGTGTCCATGGTTGTTGTGATTGTGGTGTCCATGATTGTGTTTCTGGTCGCTATCATTGTTGTTGTGGTTGTGCTGGTTTTCATGATTGTTGAGGTTGTGTTGGTTTCCTTGATTGTTGTGGTTGTGTTGGTTTCCATGATTGGTGTGGTGGCTGTGTTGGTCTGTATTATTGTTGTGGTCGTTTTGATTCAAAGGAATCCATTCTGGTACCTAGTTGTAAAATCATTCCTTTGATCTCATCAAATTCGGAATTACCTGTAGCAGCTTTGCTGATGTGTGGTTTAGAGGTTGAGGTCGACTCTTGTGGTATGTAGCTCTCTATCTGGTGTAAAGCGACTCTCAATCCATCAAAGTCCTTAATTGTGTCGTACTTGTATACGGATATGACCTTCAAGGAAACCTTTAGTCCATGCCACAACATGAAGTGTAGCTGTTGGTCTACTTCACTACAGTGAACTAAGCCTCTGTCTACACATTTGCCAATCATTCTTTCCAATCTACAACTCCAGTGGGAAATATCTTCGTCTTTCTCTTGTCTGGCTTCATAAAATTGTGTTAGCAAGATCTCTTTCATATCTACACTGCCATATATGCTGTCAGGTTTTCTAATTATGTCGTCAATGTTGGCATCTATATCAATTCGCATAGCCACCATTCCTGCTTCTCCCCTTGAATATTTTCGGGCCGCATTCAACATGGCATCTTTGTCATAATTATGTTTCCTCATACAGTTTACTTCTTGCCGCTATATTTCGTAAGTGGTATCTCCAGATTTTAGATCAGTACCATAAAACCATGTGATCTTGGGTGGTTGATTCAAGATCAACTTAGTAGTCTGTTCCTCTTTCTGTTGAGATACTTCTGGTTTCGGTGGTGGTGGAAAAGTAAATTTGGTATCTGCATCTTCCTTCAGAGTCTTCTGTGTTCCTACAAAGTCGGACATCCATTTCAAAAGTTGTTCTGGTGTATCTGCCTTTGGCTTTACTCCCATCTTGGAAAAGGTATCCATCATCTTTTACTTTAAACATATTTTACTGTTCAAAACAAATGGATTAGACACAAGTTTTTCAACTTAGAATGTCTTCTCCAATACATACATATATATACAAAATTCTGAACAATTAGCAATTACATATACAAATTAAATAATAAATGTTATATGAAGGCATGAAATAAGTATGAATTAAGATAAAAATAAATAGATAAATAAATGACGTGAAACGCATCAATGAATTTACTTCTCTTATTATATAAACACGAATCGAACATTCCTCTCCGTATTGTTATCGAACACTCCCTAATAACTTGGCAATTGTTAGGTACATGTGATGTGTAATTATATCTAATATTCACATTGAACCAGATACGTTTATTTAATAATTGGATTATGCTAAAGAGCCGTAACGGTAAGTGTTATATTATACATTTTAGTTTAAACAAAAAAGATATTAAAATCCATTGATACGTGTGAAGCATGTATTTCAGTTTACGAATAGCATGATCACTCGGGGCATTGTACTGTTATTTAAATACACATACACATATATAATTTATATTCATTATGGTTGACTAAACGAAAATCGTTCACTTGTTTTAATATACTTCTGTACCGATAATAATATTTGACAATTATGTTCTATATTAATATTTTCATTTCCATATAATAATAATTCAGTCGTAATCGGTATACCGTTCAATTGTAACATGTTTACTTCCTGTAACAGTTGTATTCTCTGTATATTAAATCTATTACAGTTCATTAAATAATGTTCGGCATTTTCATTTATATAACCAAATATACATTTTGAATTTTTAACCAGATTTGCCCTTAATAAGTCAAAATTTAGTGTACTGCAATTATTGCGTAAACGTGTATGAAAAACTCATAATGCTCTATCTCCATCAAAAAAAAATCCAGGTGTTTTTTTTATTTATGAAATATTTTTGGTGCAACCTTAATTAGAATGAAGTGAAAGTAGGTAATTGTCTAATTGTCAAGTCTAAGAAGTTCCATAGTTTTATACAGGATGGAAAGTATGAATGTTGATAAAGTGTTAAGCGATTAGGTGGTACTATAATATGTTGTCCATGTCTTAGATTGTAGTTATTACTTTCTGATACATTTGGTGGAACTAATTCGCTAAGATATTATTGTGCCTGTTTATTAACTATTTTATAAAAAAGCGATATTTTTTTAACCTCCCTTCTTACACTTAATTTTTCCCAACCCGTTTCCTTATAAATATTCTGTATACTGGCATAAATAGGTAATCCCGTCACAATACGCGCCGCCTCGATCTGTATTTGTTCTATTCGATCTGAATTAACCTGCCCACAGTTGTCCCAGACTTCAGATGCATATTCCAAAATTGGTCTATTAAAAGTAAAGTAAATTTTCTCCAAATATTCCCTTTTTAATCTAAATTTTAATTTCCGTAAAACATTCAACTGTTTAGAAGATCTCTCTATTAGTATATCTATATGTTTAGTCCACTTACAATCGCTACTGAAAGTAACACCAAGGTATTTGTGTGAGCTTTGTGGAACTAATGTTGTATCTCCAAAATCAAAAGATAAAGTACTCTGTATGTTTCTAATATTAAAAATCATGATATCAGTTTTGTTAGGAATAAACTTAACCAACCATTTTTCAGACCAAAGTTTTAGATAATCTAAATCAATATTAATCAATACTTTCAAACTATTTTCTTCATTCGAAGTATG
This sequence comes from Gigantidas platifrons, assembly GCA_002080005.1. NCBI lineage: Eukaryota > Metazoa > Mollusca > Bivalvia > Mytilida > Modiolidae > Gigantidas > Gigantidas platifrons. The sequence goes on from MJUT01012133.1 coordinate 75,294, forward strand.
ACCTATAGAGGTATCATCTGCAAATATTCTACCAAGACCAACCATGTCATCTGCTATATCATTGATAAATAGTAGAAACAGCTAGGGATCCAATACTGATCCTGAGGCACACCAGCTTTTAAGTTACCTATATCTGATAGTGAATCTTTCAAAACAACTCTCTGCGATCGATCAGTTAAGTAACTTTTCAACCAACAAAGAAGGTCTCCCGTTATACCGTATTTTTTTAAAATTTATATAGTAACGCTTTTATCCATACTGTATCAAAAGCTTTACTAATATCCGCAAAGGTGATACTAGTAATTTGTCTGTTGTTCAATGCTAACAATATTTTATTATAGAGTTCTATCAATTGATGAGAAGTTGAATATCCAGGTATAAAACCAGCCTGATATTTGTATAATAATTTGTTGACATGTAGATGATTAAAAATAGTTTTGTAAACTATTTTTTCTAGGATTTTACTAACAGATGATAATAACGAGACGGGTCTGTAGTTAGACGGTAGTGATTTGTTTCCATTTAAAAAAAAAGGAATTACATGCGCAATCTTTCACTGATCTGGAAAAATATGTTCCTGTAAAGATTTATTAAAAAGTAAACAAAGTGGTTTAGAAACTTGGTCTTTTACCACTAGTAGCATTCTGTTACTTATAATATCAGGACCTACTGCTTTATCCATCATCTGTATCACTTCAGGTGATATTGATGGGGATGGACTTGTTGGTTGCGTAGTTATTGGTTTCATTCCACCTGTAGCTCCTTCCTCCTGTGTGTTTGACATGTTGAAAATAAAATTTCTACAAATTAAAATAAATTAATTCCTAAAATAGAATTAAATATTCTGAAATGAAAGACAAATAAAGAAATGTTTATGAAATATAAACGAAATAGTAGACATTTTATTCTGAAAATAATGAAATGTATTCTGAAAACCAAAATTTTAAATGTACAATTAAATATTCTGAAATTAATGAAGAGAAAAATAAAGAAATTTTTCTGAAATAGGCAAAATATAAATAAAAGTGTTATCCTGAAAGTAAATGAAATGTATTCTGAAAATCAAAATTTGAAATGTAGAACTAAATATTCTGAAATGAAAGGAAAAATAAAGAATTTTTTCTGAAATAAACAAAATATCTGAATGTAAATGAAAAGTATTCTGAAAATCAAAATTTTAAATTAGAATTATAAATATTCTGAAATGAAAGTAAATTTAAAGAAATTTTTCTGAAATAATAAACAAAATATAAATAAATTTTTATTCTGAAAAATCAAAATTTTAAATGTAAACCTAAAATACAAATTTATAACCTATAATTCAGAAACAAAGATTCAGCAATTAATAAGTAATTTAACTGTAAATAAATTCAATATATAATTCAATATTCAAAATGTACAATTGTCAAATCATATAATACACAAAAGTTCAAATAAATACCTACCAACTAAATAATTAGATAATTCTCTCACAATTCTTCTTCCTGAAATAGGGTATGGACTAAGATATGTGAATCTTGTACGTTCACAATCTTATATTTAGAATAATTCAACAGTCAATATGATAAGTCAATTTACAAACAATAGTCTGTCAAGTTAGTCAAATCTAGTCAAGAAATAAACCCAAGGTATCAATGAAAGTACCTGATATAGAAAAATGAAAAAGAAAGTACTACAGACAGGTATGTGGTGGAGGTATATGGTGTATAGTAAGTGCTGGTATTAGTATAAAGGTGGATGTTAGATTGAAGAATGTTACAGCATACATACACTTTAGTCCACTTACACCAATCAACTATAACTTTATGTGATTTATCTCAAATTTAAAAGTGTTTATATAAAGTTTATAACAAAGTTTGAAAAAAATATCAATGCACAACAAGTCAAATGTCTAATCTGTTCACAATGCACAATGTGACATCAAACAATCAAGTATATGACAGATAAAAACTATTACAAGACAATGTACACATTAATTTACACACATACATAAATAAACAACACAACTGAATGAGCAAAACATAAATACACAAATTATTATAATTATTATTAGCTAATTAAAGCCTAAGTGTGTGTGCCTACTATTATTAATCTGGGTCTTATAAATTAATAAAGTGTATGCGTGAATGCAAGTTCACAATTATCAATAAATATTTTAAGTGACAACAACTCTTTTCACAACACTAAAAGTGTGTAAAATATTTTATAACCAAATACCAATTTAACAAAACTAGAATGCCACTGTGTGTAACTCATGTTTGGTTTGATGTTGTGTATGTGTCGATTGTTTACAATGTGTACTTCCGGTTGACCTTGACCTTGCTTAAGTTTAGGGGGTAGGTCTTGCAGTGGTGGTCAACTGTCACTAAATTTACAAAGTATGAAAAAGAAATTAGCTGAATAAATTTGAATTAATACAATAAATATACTATGCTACTGTACGTAAACTTTGTATTCAACAACCAATGTATTTCAAATATAGTCAATGTCCAATGTAAGTACGCTATACTAAGTCAGTCAGTGATAATAACAATACATTTTTTTCAAGTAGTTCAAGTCAACACGAATGTTCAATGTTTTTCAAGTTTTACATCAAAATAAATATTATTTACTGATGTAGTCTTCAAACACAGCATATATATAAACATTAAATATAATTTACAATTCAACTTACAGCAATCATTTGACTTAATTCAGTGAAAACATTCCTAGTCCATGACCATATGTACACAATATTGAATCTAGCGCTGTCTACTTCAAAACCGGAAGTTGAAATTTCAATCTGGATACGGTGATCACTGTAATATTATCCGGTCCAAAATTCAAGACCAAACTCCACTCCGTCGAAGTTGAAAATAGAATTACGTGGGCGCCATTATGTAGTATTATTACATTTCCCCCAGATAATAATAACTAATTACTGTAGGGTTCTTCTACTTTTATTTTCTTAGACACATATCATATATAATAATATAATATATAATCATATCCCTCACACGAGGTGTAAAGGATTTCTTGATTAGATGTCCATGGCATAGGTGATGAAATCAATTCAATATTACCTTAGAAAAGAAATAAGTTCTCCAAATATCAAATTTCAACTTCTGAATTCCAGCTCTAAATTTCAATATTGCACATAGATATATCAAAAGCAATATGGTGTCGTATAGAATTAAAGATAATAGACAAAGGAATTTACCACCAAAAATAGAAGTGACCAATGAAGATAAAGTAAGAGTGCGGTTCAGCGAACCATGGATAGAAATGATTAGAGTTAAATGTAGTGGAACCAGTTCGTGATTATGTCATGTCCGGCCAACAAGTCTATAATAAAATCAATTAATCAAAATAATATCAACATACTTAATTACACTTTATAATTAATCTGTAATAAAAGAAAGTAACTGTCTTGTTACTTTTATAGTAATCAATCAATATTTTTCTAATGTACTCATAGGCTACTGTGGAAAATTTTATGACAAGATATTTGGCATGAGGCTTGATTTCACAATCATTTCTATCGCAGTTTGCTATTTTCTTATCCAATGCTGATTTTCTATTCAAAGTATAGTCATAAGTTGTTACGTGGTTAACTACAGGTGATTTTGTAGGTGTATATGGGTAGTTGGGTTTTCTCACTCTTCCCTGAGTATTCCGATATGATGCCATTACATAGGCCATGATTGTTCAAGTTTGTCAATTATGCCAAATAAAACTATATATGTATATATGATAGACTCAGATCGACGTCCGGACTCAAATCGACGTCCACTCCTCAAATCGGCGTCCACTGACGTCATCATCTCAAATCACGGTCCAATTTTAGAATATTTTCAAATCGGCGTCATTTCCAAACTCGCATATCTACAATAGGTCCGTTTGTACGATCAGTTTGCCGTCAAAAATAATTGTAATGACAGTTTTGTTTTCCGTGTTTTTTTTTATCTGTTTCTTAAAGTTGTTGTTTTGTTGTGTTTTTAAAGCATTTTCCCATTCCTTAATATACTAGTGGAGAAAAGAAAGAATACACTTATTTTTTTTATTTCTCTATTTTATTTATTTGAATTTCTTTATGATATTTAGTACCTATACTTATCTGGGCGACTGATTAATTTTGGTTATTGATTTTATACCTGTACGCATCGTTTAACGACGTAGACAATCAAAGTATACTTTTACCACTTTTGCACGTGCAACTTTTACCGCCATCGATAATGAGACAACTTTATTGTTATCAACAAGACAAATCTATGGCAAATTGAAAGTTCACCTGAATTAACCTGAAGACTCAGCAGAATGCCTCGACTTTCACAAGAATTAAGAGAACGTGCAATAGGTATGCTCCAAGCAAACATGAACTTCACCCCGTCGCAAGAACTTTGGGTTGTAAACGCTTGGCCATTCATCGTCTTCGTAAACGTTTTCAAATGACAGGTTCAACAAAAGATCGACCTCGATCCGGACGCCCAACAGTAACGTCTCCTGTAGATGACAGATTCATCCGTCTCCGTCACTTACGTGATCGTTTCCTGCCAGCAACGTCATCGACCAATGTTGTTCAGGGTCGACGTGTCAGTGCGCGAACCATCCGGAGACTGCATTCCAATGGTTTGCGCCCACGGCGCCCATACAAAGCCTTGATATTGACTAATCGACATAGGCAGGAACGTCTAAGATGGTGTCGAGCACGATTACGTTGGAGATTCAACAACGAATGGGGTCATGTAATGTTTTCGGATGAATCCCGATTCAATTGATCTCAGTCGGATGGTCGTGCAAGGGTTTATCGCAGGCAAAATGAAAGATACGCGGACTGTTGTGTTCAAGAAAGGGACAGATTTGGAGGCGGAAGTGTGATGGTATGGGCAGGGATAACCTCGCGTTGAGGGACTAATCTGGTTTTTGTTGACGGTACATTGACCACTGCAAGGTATAGAGATAATATTCTTGCCGTGGAGGTTGTGAATTTTCTTAACAACAATGGACCAGGCATTACCTTTAAGCAGGATAATGCAAGACCGCACACGGCAAGAATTACTAAGGCTTTTCTTCAGCAACAGAATATCGATGTCTTGCCTTGGCTTTCAAAATCACCAGACCTCAATCCTATCGAACACATCTGGGATGAACTTGACCGTCGTGTTCGACAAAGGCCTCATAAACCCATCACATTACCAGAACTTCGTCAGGCCCTTCAAGAGGAATGGGACAATCTTCCACAGGCTGTAATTTCTACAGTTATTGCTTCAATGAGACGCCGTTGTCAAGCTGTTGTTGATGCAGACGGAGGATACACACGATATTGAACTTTAGTTGCTTTTTTGGACTGTTATTAAACTGTGAAAATTTAATTTCTGAATTTGTTATTCCATGTTTTCGACCATCGTGCTTTCATTGGATGCCTTACGAAAATTTGATGTGTTACTGATCTCACAGTTATAGTTATTCATTCTTTAAAATGAGACATTTACAATACTCAAAAGAATGTCAAATTATATTTTTGATAAAATATACAATAAAGAAAAATTATTAAAATAGTGTATCCTTTCTTTTGTCCGCTAGTATATTATTTAGGGTTAAGGTTAGGTTTAGGCTGAGGGTTAGGTATAGGGTTAAGGTTAGGGTTAGGATGAGGGTTAGGGTGAGGGTTAGGGTTAGGTTTAGGGTTAGTGTTAGGGTTAGGAATATGGTTAGGGCTAGGGTTAGGATTAGGGTTAGGGTTAAGGTTAAGGTTAGGGTTAAGGTTAGGGTTAGGGTTAAGGTTAAGGTTAATGTTAAGTTAGGATTAGGGTTAGTGTCTGCTAAAGTAGAATGTACAATGTACTCTGAATCTGGTCTTGTCCCTTCTCCGTCATTGTTTCAAAACAATGTCCTAACGGGTGTGACGTATTTTGAAGTATACATCAGTGACGTCATATTGAACGTCGATTTGAGAATTGGACGCCGATTTGAGGATTGGACGTCGATTTGAGTCCGGACGTCGATCTGAGTCTTACATATATATGATTGATTGTCTATGAGGATGACTCTATTACTAGTCAAAAAAAGAAACGTTAAACCAATTCCATGCCATATAATTTATAAGATAACAGCAGTATTTGATAACAATGAATATATATTTTAAGAAACAACCTCTATGAAGATAGAAATGTCAAAATAATTCATCAAGTGTCCGTTTGTCCGTTTAACAGCACACAAGTTTAAATGAGTCAAAAAGTGAGGTATCAATAGCAGGTATGTCCACCTCTTGCATCGATAACAGCTTGACGCATACGGCGCATAGAAGCAATGAGATTTCTGATGAAGGCTTGGGGGATGTTTGTCCATTCAGCAACAAGTACCCTGCGGAGCTGGTCAAGCGTTTCCGGTGGATTTATGCGGTTGTGAATACGACGACCAAGTTCATCACACGAGTGCTCAATAGGGTTGAGATTTGGCGACATGGCAGGCCATGGCAGAACCCGGATGTGGTGAAAGTTTAAGAAATCCATTGTCAACTGAGCAACATGACAACGAGCATTGTCTTGTTGAAACACGTGGTTGAAATGATGCCTATGATTCATCACACAAGTGTTCAATAGGGTTGAGATCTGGCGACATGGCAGGCCATGGCAGAACCCGGATGTAGTGAAAGTTTAAGAAATCCATTGTCAACTGAGCAACATGACAACGAGCATTGTCTTGTTGAAACAAGTGGTTGAAATGATGCCTATGATAGAAAGGCAGAACTACAGGCTGCAATATCTCGTCTCTGTAACGAACAGCGTTAAGGTTACCAGCAACGATTTTCAATTCTGTGCATCCGTTGTGACTAACTCCATCCCATACCATCACACTTCCACCGCCAAAACGATCCGTTTCCTGCACACACGCGTCAGACAACCGTTCTCCACGGCGACGGTATACACGTGCCCTTCCATCACTAAATTTCAAACAAAAACGTGGTTCATCCGAAAAAAGAATAGTCTGCCATGTCAAACGGTTCCATGTTACACGTGTGCGACACCATTGAAGCCGGGCAGTTCTGTGACGTATTTTCAGTATGGCTCCCTTCAATGGACGACGTGCTCGAAGGCCACACTGATGCATGCGATTCCGTACAGTTTGATCTGAAATCCTGTTGTTGGCTCTTCCGGGTATACGCCTGGCTGTAGCTACTGCAGTCTCGAAGCGATTGCGCAGGTGTATCAGACGAATTTTCCTGTCCTGACGTAACGTCTTCGCTCGAGGTCTTCCGGAACGAGGGCGATCAGATGTCGTGCCTGTGTTCCTTAGACGAACCATAAGTCTATACATTGTCATTGTGGAGGCATTAAAATGATTTGCAACTGCAGTTTGTGACATACCTGCTCGTGGACAGTGGCTCGTTCCCGCTCATCTTGACGTAGACGGGGCATTGGTTTACGTGTAAAATTGTATCGTTTTCAAATTCACCATTTGTTTACTGATTTAAACGGCACAGTTTGTGATCTTCATAACATTTCAAACACACCGGGATGAAGCTAAATTAATGTATAAGTCAAAAAACGTCAATTTCTAAAAATGACGTAACACTATTCCTGAACATATTCAAACGAACAAAATCGATATAAGAGTACAACATAACATTTAAATGTTCAGACATAGAATAATCTCATTATGCACGAAGGTTTTAAAAAATGATAAAAATTGATGTAACGTTTCTTTTTTAGACTAGTATATATATGATTTGATGGTCTATGAAAATGATGCTATATATGTTTCATCACTCTATGAACGATTAAAGCTCAAGTTGGGTACCGTAGCAACTCAATCAAAAATGGCGGTAATCGCCATTGCCGCATTTGGAATATGTACACTATTTTCAAGTAAATTTAAAACGTAAAATTATCAATAAAACCAATTTTTGTAGTCCTATACCAATAAAAGTTTGTTTCTCCTTTTTTTAAAACAATAACAAGTGGTGCAGTGCGCGTTAAAAATACATTAAAATCTAACAACTATCTGTGCTCTAAAATTCTGTGCGTCAATTCCCATTACCCGGCATGCATTGCAACTGTCCCGGGCTGAATAATTCAAAGGGGAGATAATTAAGGCGCGCGCCGATAATTAATTGGTCGTCTGCTTTTTTTAATTTTATCGGCTGCAAACTTGAATTACATCCCTTTGATAACGGTCTAAATCAAATATTTATAAAAATGGAATCCATTTTCTACAAAACAAACACATATTTTTGCATTGAGGAAAACAACAACAACACAACTTACCGTTAATAATATTTTTATCAGTATTTTATTTGATTTTCGTATGAAAATTATTCAGCCCGGGACAGTTGCAATGTCTATTGACCACCATGGAAGTCGTTAAAGTTCAGCATTCAACAAAAAGTTCTCTGTGACGCTCTGATGGTGGATTAATTCCCGAAAAAGTAAGGCGGAAGTATATTTAGGTAGTATAGTATCGAAGGATACCACGAGATTTACACGAAAAAGGCGTGCAAAAAATAAACCGCTTTGTTTACATTTTGACCGAATTTGGCATTGGAAGCCTTGTTATTATTATATATATTGGACACTATTTCTGCCCATTGCACATGTAATATTCATATTGATAAAACGTCTAGTGCCTGTGTCTGGACACATTAGAAAAAGATGATGTGTTTGCTTACACGTGACGTCACGATTTAACGAAATTGACAGAGATGCCAGTTGTCAATGAAATAAATATGGTTTTGAAATTTCTTGACTTTGACATGAAAATACAGTATTTTATTTTCCGACAATTAATCTATGTATTGTTGTTCTAAACTGAGTTACATTTATTCTATATTCTATTATTCCGCTGGAATGTTGTTTTTCTTGACACACTTCTTGAAAAAGGTGCTGTGTTTGTTTACACATGTATGACATCACGATTTACGAAATTGACAGTCAATGAAATAGATGTTATTTGAAATTATTGACTTGGGCACGGAAATACAATATTTTACTTCATGAAAAAAATACAATCTTGCTATTATTTAGATCTGTTTTCGTGAAAGTATTTACTTTTGTATATATGTTGGCTTTCCACATCCGGGTTTAAATGTCAGCGCCCCAACATTTTAGTCTCGCGAAGAAGAAGATCGCGAGACCGACGCGAGAAATAATGCATCAGTATGTGGTCTACCGAGGTGATCTACCGTAATGAGGACTCCGTCCTCTATTATACACACTGATAATATACATGTTATAAGGGTTTAACAACACATTAAAACATTATCAACTTCCTTACTGTTTATAACTGCTTAGCAACTGAATACATTGATCAACAAAACATTTATTTTGTTTCAGAATATTATATTGGTATTGTTGGCAGCTCTCTGCTTGGGTGCCTTCTCCTCAGTATTGCCTCCCTAGTAGGACTATGTGGATGCAATAAACCAAATCCGAAATCAACAGTACAAATTATGGCACAAGTTGGGATATCTGGAGGTATATATATTTTTTTTCAAATAGGGGGTTAGGAACATTGCATTCCATGAAATGTTTCTTTTAGAATTCACATGCTTATTATTGAATGAACAATGCTACACATACTGATTTCCATTTTCCATTGTCTGTGCATTCATTTTGTGTTGTAATTTCGTTATTTGCTTGTGATCTACCCCATCTTCCTGAGGCAAGGGTCATATACCTTTAAAGTATTCGTGGAACCCTTGATATGAAGGGTTTACAATTTCCAGATCAATGGTTATTTACAACTTTCCGAGGGAGGCAAGTGGAGACATCAGTGTTAAAATCAAGAGCAAATTATAATCTCACCTTCCGTGTGTTTCCGGTCGGATGTTTAAAACTAGTCAACTAATTGCTTGATATGTTCATTTTTAATTTGATTTTTTGATTTTTGGTGTTTTAACACCACTTTCAGCAATATGTCAGCTATATCATGGCGACCAGTTTTAGTGGTGGAAGAAACCGGAGTACCCGGAGAAAACCAACGACCATGGGCAAGCGACTGGTAAACTTATCACTTGCGGTTGCGAGTCGAGTGCACTTTTTTAGTAATTTACAAAGCCGGGAGCGAACCCACGCCGTATTGGTGATGGGTTTTTATAAGTTATTAGGTAATCCAACTAGCTAACTGATTGAGCCACCCGGACCCTTGCCTTTTTTATAATATATATGTATCAAACAATACATAACTACATATACACCCTCAAATATTTTATACACAAGTATCTTGATAATATTTCGATAATTGGTCATTGTCAAAACGTTTAAGGGTAGAAAAAACAAAATTAAAAACCCGAAAATCAATTATATTTCGTGTCATCTTTCCCATTATTAGTTAAATGATGATATTCTAAGAATGCCATTTTCTTCGCAATTGGCATACGAAACATCCACTCCTGGGTGATCGACGGAAGTCTGGCATATCATTGACCAGATATATGATTTTATTTTCTCATTGGTAGCCAATCACCAGTGGTATAGATTAAATAATTGAGACCCCATAAACTCGGACATGGGACATCGTACATAGATCGATTTATAGCACACACCCATAAACTCGGAATTGGGACATCGTACATAGATCAATTTATTGCACACACCCATAAACTCGGACATGGGACATCGTACATAGATCAATTTATAGCACACGCCCATAAACTCGGACATAAGTTACCACATCGCATCTATGTTTCATCTAAAATCAATTTGTTATACAATAATGTTGGGGGAAAAAATTATTATTATTATTATTTTTTTTATAAATTTGTTTAGGTTTTTTATTTTCTCTCCGAAACTAGTACTCTTCTTCTATTAGTATTCATGAAACCATTAAAATCCATCAAACCTTCAAAAGCTCCCTCATCCCTTTTCAAACAGTTCCAATAGTTGTTGTTTCAAAGACATCTGGGTATGAATTTAATCTTGATCACTTGATTCCCCGAGCGGCTACTGGACTAAAACAACATATAATTAAGAAAGGAGATTAAGTGGTCATCTAAAGGGGAAGTATTTATCAAACATATTACATTAATTTTTGTAAGCATATATGACCACATTCACCTGTATGTCTACTATTTACTACCCCTTTAGAAAGCCTCTTAATCTCCTTTTTTAATTATTTGTTACTTTAGTCCAGTATGCGTTGTGGGAATAAACCAAGCAGATATATCAAATCTACAATATTGTAAACGGTATTGTCCTCGTGGTTATGGGGATGTCGTTAGTACTTCTACTTCTACTTCTACAATATAAGAGGCCTCCTTCAACTAACTGAAGATTCCGCCAATTACGTTGGGTACTGCGCTCTGCGCTCTAAAGAAATTACAAATTTACTTTAGAATATGAAATTATTATATTTTTTTTTTACTTTTAAGATAAAACTATATACAAGAGATTTCATGACTAGTGATTAATGAGTGAGAGAGCTGATCTGAATGACTCAACAGTGTCACTCTTCACAGTGCTCATGGGGAGGCAGTTCCAGTTTCGTATAGTTCTCGGAAAGAATGATTGCTGTCTGAGCTGTAATCGTGTTGGTGGTATTTGGTATGAGAGTGAGTGCATGTTCCGGGAAAGTCTTAGTGGTGGTATGAGTTTGTCAGTTTTTGGGATAGCTACTAGTTCATGTGAGATCTTATATATCATGACTAGTCGTGCATCTGTTCTTCGATCTGCTAGGCTTCTCCAATTTAGATGTTCTGTGATGTTACTAACGCTAGAGGTGTTATGGTAGCGGTTAGTAGCATACCTAGCTGCCCTGCGCTGTACCTGTTCAAGTTGGTTTATGTTTTCTTTGGTGTATGGGTCCCATACAGAAAAGGCATATTCCAGTGATGGTCGTACTAGAGATTTGTATGCCTGTTCTTTGACTGTGGTGGAATTTATTTAATGTTCCTACGAAGAAAACCAAGTGTCTTGTTTGCCTTTTTTGTTATACTGTTTATGTGGCTATCCCATTTAAGGTCTGATTGTATAGTGACACCCAGATATTTGGCTTTATCTACATGTTCAAGTTGGTGTCCATGTAGGGTGTATGAATATTTTATTGGTGTTTTATTTCGTGTGATGGATAGCACGTTACATTTGTCAGGGTGGGAGGACATTCTCCATTTTTGTTCCCATATACTGAGTTTATCCAGGTCATTTTGAAGGGTAGTGCAATCTATGTTTGTTTTTATTGTCAGGTAAGCAATCATGTCATCTGCAAATAAACGGACTGTTGATGTTATACCGTCAGGGATGTCGTTGATGTAAAGTAGAAACAAACTTGGTCCCATAACTGAACCTTGTGGTACACCAGACATTACAGGGATGTAGTCTGATGCCTCTCCTTCCAGTAAGACTTTCTGTGTGCGATTAGATAAGAAATTTTGTATCCACGTATTTGTTTTACCCTGTATCCCATAGTGATTTAGTTTGTGTAGTTAATATCTGATCGCAACATCATAATTATGATTATACAATTAGTGCATCGTCGGAAACCCACTGCTGATTACGCTTCGTTCCTCACTCCATCACCGTCCGTGGGTCGATTAGTACAAATTTCCTCGTTTTCATGAATATTCATCAGACAGAATTATCCAATCAGATTAGTGCTTACGGAAATGGAACTCTTCAAAATTGGAGGTTAATATGGATAAATTTTCCAGCTCCCGTCTTTACTGATAAATAAACGTCCTTTCCATCAAGTAAATTGTCAACTGTTTTTTTCTGAAACTCTTTTAATTCCTTTACACCAAGCGTATTCATCAACAAGGAGGCCATTTTTTTCAGTATTTACATCTTTATAGCGCACACCTCATAAGTTCGGACATCGCACCAATGTTTTATCTATAAGTTGTAAACACATGTCCTCGGGCTGGAAATGTATGTCGTTAGTAGTTAATTCCTTATCTTATCATCTTATTATTATATTATAGATCAACACTAAAGTCAATATACAAAAAACAAATGCATCAAAATATTTAAATGTTACACATTTAATGTTAAAATCTGTTTGGAAAAGAGATATGATTTAATCTACAATATTGTAAACGAGTGTCCTCTGGGTGGGAATGTGGATGTCGTTAGTACTTAATTCTTGATCGAATTATCATACGATTATATTATTGATTGTCAACACTAAAGTCAATATACAAATTTTTTTTTTTAAATGTATCACAATATTTAAGTCTAGCTCTTTTTTAGCACCCACCCCATAAGTTCGCACATCATATCTATGTTTTATCTAACTTCAATTTGTTACACATTAATATTGGAAAAAATCTCCCTCACACTTCCAGATCCGAGATCTGGTTCAGGACTTGAGACCTGCTACATCTTCATGTAGGTGGTTTAAGATTTGTTTTGTCATCTTTTATATACATATATAAATAAATATATGTGTGTGTATATTTTATATATATATTATTATTATTATTTTTTAAATTTTTTTTTTCNCTTTTTTTTCTAATTCAATTCTTTTTATTCACTATATATTGTTGTTGTACACAAATTCATTCGTAAATGTCTTTCAATTCGGCCTCGATCGTCTTTGGGTCTCGAGCGGAGAATTCATTCACGATATCCTCCAGAGTAAAGTTCCTATATCTGCATTTGACGAAGTGAACGCAATAGAGTCCACATGTGTCGCCGTCCTTGGGTTGAACTTGAAACTGTATTGAACTTGTATTGCGGTCCGTTGGCGATCAACACGCTTCTGAAGCAAGGGTGATACGTTTCCGGTGCTCGTCCAAGCGAATCGAAAAATTCGGCGGGACCTTCTTTTGGGAAATGAAATGCCACCCAGTGTGTCCCTTCTCGATCGCAAGAGTCGGTGTTGACGACGAAACTCTGAGCTCGGTTCTCTACTCGGGCGAGGAGTTCGTCAACGCAACACACGGTCGCCGGCAGATCTTTAAGGTAATATTCTAGTTCGTAGCCGTGGGTGCCTTCTATCCCATCGTCTTCTCTCTTGCATCTCGTGACGGCAGGTTCTTCGACGGGACATCCACGTATCTGGAAACTTTCAAACCTCACGTGTGAGCGCAGGGTCGACAGGTTAAGAGGTCCGGGTGTTCCTCTCGTTCTTCTTCCTCCTCATCATCCTCCACACCCTCCTTCTCCTCTTCATTTTTCCCATTCTCGATGCCTGTTCCCAATACGTCGGTGCGCAGACTTAAAGAATCGGGAGTCGTCGGTGTCAAGCCCACGAAAATGTAGGCGTAGGGTCTCTCTCTGTGGCTTCTTCAAACTTTTGTAATAAAAATTCCTTCTCGAGGGATACATCTGTCTACCGAGAGTTGTGACGGGATGTCGGTCAACGAGATTGTTTAAGAGTACTAGGTAATGACAGTTTCTCCTCTGGGTGGGGTCTTTTCCTGAAAACAGGTTCTGGCTAAGCGTCACCACGGATAAGTTGCGATGGTGAGATCTTTCCGTAAACAGGTCGTTGATTCTCGTGTCCTTGGCCGCGGTGTCTCTGACGAATTCCACCCGAGGAACCACCGTCCTGCTTATCTTATCGTAGAGGGGTTGCCATATGCTGTTTTAGTCCAGTAGCCGTTCGGGGAATCAAGTGATCAAGATTAAATTCAAGCCCAGATGTCTTTGAAACAACGATTATTGGATCTGTTTGAAAAGGGAGGGGGGAGCTTTTGAAGGTTTGATGGATTTTAATGGTTGCATGACTACTAATAGAAGAAGGGTACTAGTTTCGGGGAGAAAATACCCCCTCTCCACCCAAAAATATATGAAAACAAATTTAAAAAAAAAACAAATACATTTTTTTCCCAATATTATTGTATAACAAATTGATTTTAGATGAAACATAGGTGCGATGTGGAAACTGATGTCCGAGTTTATGGGTGTGTGCTATAAATAGATCTATGTACGATGTCCCATGTTCGAGTTTATGGGGTCTCAATTGTTCCAACTATACTACTATCACCATTGCACCTTTGTCCTTGCAGACGTGATCGTATGGTAGTTGAATTTACAACTACCTATGCAATCAGTGCCTATCAGCACTAAATTATGAGTTCGAATCCCGTTCATGGCGAGGTGTACTCGATAAAACATTATGTGATAAAGTTTGGTCAGTGGTTTTCTCTGCGTACTCCGGTTTCTTCCACCAATCAGGCATGGGGTAATGCTAATTTGTAATTGTAATGCCCTGTAATGCATTACATTTCCCCAAGTAATGCATGTAATGTGTAATGCCCCAATTTTTGGCATTACATGTACTTGTAATGTAATGCAATACATTGGCAAAAATGCATGTTATTGATGCATTACATGGCATTACATAGCATTACTTCTGTCTGCTAAGTGCTATATATTGTTACAAATTTAAGGGATAATAAGTACCTACTTAAAAGAAAATAGGAAAATTAAAAACCAATGTCTAGTTATATGATTAACAAAAAGTGAAACTTTGAACTGTTGTCAAACTAATGATTTTCTTCATCTAACTTTAATATTAAAACATTTATACTAATACTTAAAACAGATATATTTTATGAACATACAAAAATAACCTTTTGCTTTCTCTCTCAACATTGATCAAACAACTGTGTAAAAGTTAAAATCATACAATATTAGAAATTTGTTAAATAGACTTTAGATTTGAATTAAAAATTTGCTTTAACTAACTTAAATTCTACTATATAAATGCTTTAATTAATAAAACATGTGATGAAAACAATTGTTATTATTTTTATCAGATATTGTTTTTATTTGCAATCATTTTCATATACCATTATAGTCATTGAAAAACCTAGACATAGATATTTAAAGATCAAAGAAATAAGTTGAATGATCGATAATTGACACCTGTCAAAAACCACTAATTAGCTTATATATCAATCAATTCCTTTCTTTTGACAAGTGAATTTATGGTTTAAAAGTAATTAAATAACATTGAGATTAAGTTAACAATATAATTAGAAAATATAATGGAAGAATAAATTCCTTATAACATCTCTGTTATTTCTGTTATAGCCAAATGCACATGATCCGTTCAATTTTGAACATTCCGGAAATTTTATATAAAATTTTGTATGTATGTTTCTTTTGATAATAAAATTTATAAAATGTAATGTGTAATATAATGCATTACTTTGGTAAAGTAATTGTAATGTAATGTATTACTTTCCAAAATACATGTAATTGTAATATAATGCTGGTTTTGTCAAAGTAATTGTAATGTAATGCATTACATTGCAATGTAATTCGCCCCATGCCTACCACCAATACAACTGACCGCTACGACATAGCTGCAGTATTGTTGTTTTCAACACCATAAACCAAATCAAATCAAACCGAGGTGTCCCCTATATCAAGAAGGTGTTCATAAAGGGTTAACGATTTCGAGGTCAATACCAGAATTTTCCCATTTCTATTGTCTATAGACACATGATAATCAGCTGTGTAAATAGAAGAACAAACAACACATTGCCACGAAAAATACACAAAAAAGACAAACAACGGTCAATAAAACACTACACATAAAACTATTTGGCACTGATTATATTTTGTCATGGCAAAGTACATTACGAAGGGTTGAAGACAATACACGGCCGCTTATCGCTCTCTTTCACCACAAAATGTTATGACGAGAAAATCATGAGGTCGACTTCCCGTGGTGAATAAGAGCGACATATATTCCTGGTCACCGTGTAAAGGTAGGGAATTTCATAGCATATATTTCAGTATAATGACAATTCGACAATGTGATTCTGTGGCCAAGGCATTTTCCTTGACGCCCATTAGCTTGTATATCGAACCATACTTACTAATTTTCCTAAAAACGATTTGTGCCAGTTCCTGACAAAGAAAATCGGCAAAATTTTAACCAGTGCTCGTTGTTCTCTGCATTTTTAAGCAAACCAACAGTGTGAAATAATTTTATTTTATTACTTGCATTAGTCGGATATGGAATAAATCGTCAAAATGCATTTATCTTCCTACACTGGTTCTTCCAAATAAATGTGATGCATTATATAGATAAGTTATGCTAGAGAAATCGGGTGATGCATGAGAAACCAGTGATGATTTGAAGTAATTTAAAGTAAAACTGATTAAACGTTCCTTACAATAGAATGACTGTGGAGATATGATATTTTGCATGAAAATGATAAAGATAGGTCAAAAGAAGGAAGTTGGAGCAAGTATTTAGACCTCAAAAAGTGATGTAAAATATTCTTATTAGGTCAAATTTACATCACATTACATTTTCTTGTATAGCGAGAAAATATTTCCCGAAGAACGTTACCGAATGTGAACCATACTAAAAGATGTCAGAATTTAAAAAGAGAAAGAAAGTTACGCTGAGGGAATTATTGTCGGTCATAGGGATTTTACAGTTTGCTACCTCGGTCATAGTTCCGGGGAGAGCCTTCCTTAGAAGATTGATATATTTAACAAAAGGTGTGCGTTGCTTAAATTTTAAGATAAGATTGACACGGGCAGCTAGGGCTGATTTGGAAACATGGGAGAATTTTTTACAGTCATTTAACGGTCGAAGTTTCTTCCTGGAAGATGAATTACTTTCTAATCATGAGATTCAACTTTTTACGGATGCGTCTACGACTTTGGGATTTGGCGCGGTTTTTGGTCCCTCTTGGTTTTTTGGGCCTTGGTGCATAGAGGGAATACCTATTACTCAACTTGAATTTTCTCCTATTGTCGCAGAATTATATGTTTGGGGTAAAGAATTAAAAAATCGTAGTATTTCTATGTTTACTGATAATTTAGCACTAGTTGACATTATTAATAAGCAAACCTCCAAAGACCCCTGTATTATGCGGTTAATGCGTTTCATGGTACTGTATTGCCTGAAATACAATATATTATTCCGAGCTCGCCACGTTTGTGGAGCCAGAAATATTTTAGCAGACGCTTTATCTCGATTGCAGGTTCAAAAGTTCAGGAGCTTACATCCACATGCGAACAGTCACCCAACGCCAATTCCAGATGCAGTACATCATCTAGTATTTTTTAAACCTTAGAACTTTTATTAGAGGCCTCTTTGGCTCCATCTTCGAGACAACTTTATAACAGGGCACTATCATCAGTAAATGATTTTTCGGTTAAACATTTTAACAAATCATTGTCAATACCAGTTTCTTATGCTTTTGTACCATTATATGTTGCATATGCACATCAAAAAGGTTTTGCTTCAAGTACAATCACATCACAGTTATCAGCTTTGGGTTATGTTCATCAATTACAGGGTTTCGAGGATCCTACTAAAACTTTTATGGTTAAAAAGGCTATTCAAGGTGCTGGTAGGTTGGCACCCCATTATGATTTGCGCCTACCCATAACAGCCCCTATCATGCGACATTTGATTAACGCGTTACCTCTTGTAGCTGATAATGATTATATAGCTTCTTTAATGGGTGCAATTTTTACTACAGCGTTCTTTGCTTTGGCTCGGATAGGAGAATTGGTGCCTTCAAACAGTTCAGAATTGTCTAAAGTCGTTCATACACAAGACATTAATTTAGAGAATACATCTACTTCTAAGGTGATGTGGGTTACTTTTCGGGACTTTAAACATAATTATGGCAAACAACCACATCATATACCTGTCAAACAGTCTGCCTCATCATCATTTTGCCCGGTTCTGTTAATGCAGAGATATCTAGCAATGAGGGACAAAAATCCGGGCCCTTTGTTCATTTCCAAGAATGGTAAACCCCTTTTAAGGTCTCAATTCGACAGGTTAACACGCCGGGTGTTAGCTTTTTGCGGTTTCGATTCTAGCAAATACAAAGGTCATAGCTTTAGAATTGGGGGAGCAACAACAGCTGCATCGTTAGGTTACTCTGACAATCAGATTCAACTTTTGGGGCGTTGGAAATCAGATGCATACAAAAGATACATCCGGTCTCCACAATTAATTACTTAGAAATCTTGCTTATTCCAAAGTGGCGGGATGCCCATACTTTAAGCAAGTTTCCATATCATTTCAAGTTTCTTATTCAGTCTTAACGTGGCGGGATGCCCAAAGGCTAAATAAGATTATTAATTTTGTACATGTAGTATTTTAATTTGTTAGTTTGTATGCATGATATACGGTCTTGCCTTGTTTCAGTGGCGGGATGTCGGAAGCAAAGCAGACGTACCCTGTATATATTTTAATTTCTTTTAGATTATGTAATCATATGCGCATATTACTCTGTTAGATATTGTGTTCATTTTACATCAATTTCTGGGAAGTTCATTTGTTATTATTTCGTAATTGATATTTGGAGCATGAATTCTGACAATTTATATGGAGAGGAATTTATCGGAAAATTTCACCGGTCGCTCGACTAAAGTAAGCTCATGGAGCTTCCTGTTTCACGAGTGACTTGTCCGATCATAAGTATGCTGAACATTGTGGGTTTTACATTATATATGTTGAGAAATGAACAGAAGTAGATCATATATATCGGTAGTTGGTCCGTAAATACGGAGATAGTGATCTGATTTTAGTTCTATGTCACTTTGTTGGTTCAAACGTTCACAAGAATGCTGAACATTGTGGATTTTACTATATATTTGTTGAAAAACGAACAGAAAAAATCGTATATAAGACTAACTCTTGTTATTGGCTGATCCGTAAATACGGAGCTGGCTGTTGGATTTAGTTCTATGTCATTTTGTCGGTTCAACGTTCACTGAACAATTACATTAATTCAAAGCTATCTAACCAGCGATGTACTCCGATAGCACTGGTTACCTTTAACGAGTATCAAAATATTTTCATGTGTATTCATGATAAACAGATAAGTATTGACACAAAGACGGATGTGTTTAATTAACATTATGAGAACAATTATGTACATACATGTATCTGTAAAGGTCAACAGTCTATCAGTGGGACTATAAGTCGTGGACACTGGATAGAAAGCAGCTGTGAATTTGTTGGCATATCTAGACCAAAGAACTCCGTTATGCAGAGGTTACAAACGGGTCATTTCATCTACACCGTTGAGTGACAAGTTGTAAATTAATTAGTTTATAAAAACGTTTTTGCATGCATTTAATTATGGTTTACATTATGTCATTTGGTCATTTTGTTTCATAATTCCAATCTCGGCAGTTTTCCGGGTGGCGGCAATCTTTATTTTATCAAATGAGATTTTTGGCGGTCTTAATTTAGGCCGCACCTTTCATCAATATTGTAACATAATTTGTCGAGTTCATTGTTTCTTGATTTCAGTGTAAATGTTTTATACAATTTCATTAAACACGGCACATAAATTGAAGTGTGCCAATTTACGCCACCTAGTCTGTTTGTTTAAATGAGATAAATTGATGAAACAGAGCGGAAAACTGCAAGTTTATTGGTAGTTTTAATAGCATCCTTGCATCTGTCGTCTAGGGTCACGGGAGGACAAGAACAACAAAAAGGCTTGTTTTGCAATTTTTGATTATGTTAATTCAAGATTAACCAACTTTGGGTCGGTTTATGATTCATCTCCCTCGTGCAAAGCTCTGTCCTTAGCTAGGTTTTGGCGTTACTTTTTAGGACCTTTAGGTTATTGTTCACTAACAGCCCTTTGACATCTTTTGGTTTTTGGTCTTCCAATTGTTTTGATTTTATCTGCACTGATGAGACATAAGTTGTCGAAATGGCCATATGCAGAACCAAAATTTACTGCAATTTCCGTACCTGTAGTTTTATATGTTGCTTGATCAGGGAGCCTGGGATAAAGTAATTTATCGACTTGTTTCAAAACACTTTTGAGCATACCATCAATATATAGTTGTCATTTTTTCTTCATATGTAAGACAAGCTAATATCCATGTACTTGCAAATTCCCACCTAAAACAGGATATCTGAGCCCTCAACCCCGGTGAAGATCGGTGTTCGATTTCACGAACAGTCTTAAATACGATTTCGATCGTACGTTCTGATGTCACAATATGTTTTCCTTTGAAGTTTTCTCAATTACGACCAATATTTGACTGACAACTTTTTGTGAAACCAGCCACTGAATCAAGTAAAGACGATAAACTCTACTCCAATTGCAATGTCATTTGATTATTTTTTATCTATGAAATTGTTTAATGTTTAGAGTAAAGGGATGAACATATTATTACTGGACCTTTGGAAATAACTGTCTGCTATTTTTCCATTTATATTTCTGACCTTATCCTTGGTTTAAAGAAACGGTATACCATATGTATTCTCGCATTAGAGTTGGGTCAAGAAGTTTTACCCTGTAGCTCTGACGTTCCTATACTGTTCTCTGATATTTTCGCCGGCCCCATAGACGTATATCAGAAAACAAAACAGGACCATTAGACATGTTAGAGCTACAGTTTCGTATCTTACGCTTTGTTTGCTCTTTTTTCGTCAATAAATAAAAATTCAACTAGAAGTATCTATTGTAATCCTATTTCATTTCGCGTTTGAATCATTGAATTGAAATTGTTTTAAATCATCAACGGTTTCTCAAATTCAAATTCAAAATTCAAATTCTTCATTGATTATAGTCCTACCTAGGACTGTTATCAACAACCTTACAATTCTCATGCATCACTCGATTTCTCTAGCATAACTTATCTATCTAATGCATCACATTTATTTGGAGGAACCTGTGTAGGAAGATAGATGCATTTTGACGATTTATTCCATATCCGACTAATGCAAGTAATAAAATCAAGTTATTTCACACAGTTAGTTTGCTTAAAAATGCCGAGAACAACGACCACTGGTTAAATTTTTGCCGATTTCCTTTGTCAGGAACTGGCACAAATCGTTTTTAGGAAAATTAGTAAGTATGGTTCGACATAAAAGCTAAGGAAAATGCCTTGGCCACAGAATCACATTGCCGAATTGTCATTACACTGACATATATGCTATGAAATTCCTTACCTTTGCACGGTGACCAGGAATGTATGTCGCTCTTATTCACCACGGGAAGTCGATCTCACGATTTTCTCGTCATAGCATTTTGTGGTGAAAGAGAGC
>MJUT01012148.1:16934-34852 GCA_002080005.1 Gigantidas platifrons
AACCCGTCTTTCCTCTCAGAACAAATACTACAATTAATTTTTTTCATATTACTCCGAGTAAAGTACTTGATATTTTACAAATTTTTAAACTTGGAAAAGCGTCAGGTTTGGATTCCATCAGTCATCAAATGCTTAAAAAAACATGTAATACTGTCTGTGTTCCTCTCTCTCTTTTGTTTAATTTATCGCTGTCTAAATCGGAATTTCCAACGCAGTGGAAAATCGCATCAGTTATGCCACTCTTCAAAAAGGGAGATAAATCATTGATATCCAACTATAGACCAATATCATTACTATCAGCAGTTGGCAAAGTATTTGAAAGAATTGTTTTTAAGGAAGTATTTAATCACTTAATATCTAATAACTTATTGTATAAATTTCAATCAGGCTTCATTCCAGGTCACTCTACCGTTCACCAGCTAATAGAAATCTATTACAGAATATGTATGTCTCTGGATGATCATTGTCTTACTACCCTCATTCTATGTGATATTTCTAAAGCATTTGATCGGGTGTGGCATACGGGTCTTTTATTAAAACTTAAAGCTTACGGGATAGATGGTAAATTATTTAAATGGTTTGAAAGCTATATTTCTAGTAGAAAGCAATGTGTATTTATAAACAATTCCAAATCCCCCCTAGTAAATACAAATGCAGGAGTTCCACAGTGCTCAGTGCTTGATCCTCTACTTTTCCTATTATATGTTAATGATATAGCAGATAACCTTATAAGTCTTACTAGATTGTTTGCAGATGATACTTCTCTTTCATATTCTAGTCAAAGTCCATATACTATAGAAGATGCAATGAATAGTGATTTGGAATCTATATCAATATGGTCTAAACAATGGTTAGTCAATTTTAATCCTCAAAAAACTAAAGCAATGGTATTTTCCAATATTAATGTTCCAAACGATGTAGAAATAACATTCCAGGATAAGTTAGTAGAATTTGTTACCTGTCATAAACATTTAGGTATTACTTTTGACAGCAATGGAAAATTTCATACTCATATAGTTAATATTATCAAATCAGCAAGTCAGTGGTTGTGTGCCCTAAGAATACTTAAATATGTATTAAATAGATATTATCTTGCACGTATTTATTTAATCTTTATTAGGCCTATGTTTGAATACGCATGTGAACTTTGGGATGGTTGTAGTCAACAAGACTCTGATAATTTAGAAAAGCTTCAATTAGATGCAGGACGAATAGTAACCGGACTGCTTCTATTTGCAAGTCGTGAATCTATATATTCCGAAACGGGTTGGGAATTATTATCTGATAGGCGAAGGGTAAGAAGGCTCAGCTTATTTTATTCTATTCACAATAAATCTGCCCCTGAATATCTTTGTGATTTGATGCCCCAACCAGTTGGAAGTGTTTCACAGTATGATTTAAGAAATAGTAGTAATTATGTTATACCTAATTGTCGATTAGAAATGACAAAAAAATCCTCTTCCCCTCTACTACACGGGATTGGAACAATATAAATCCGGAAATAAGAAATTCTGGTAATATTAACATATTTAAAAGAAAAATTAAAATATTTCTTAAAAAAGTGCTTTTATATTTCGGTTGGGGTGATAGAAAACTAAATAGTATTCATAGTAGACTTAGAAATATGTGCAGTTCGCTAAATGCAGATTTGCACCTTGTCAATTTAAAGCCAAGTCCTGCATGTATCTGTGGTCATGGTTTTGAAGATTGTATACACTTTTTCTTTGAATGTCCTTTTTATAATGAAAATAGGGCAATCTTGTTTAATAAATTAAAGAATTACATAGTAACAATTGAATTGATATTAGCTGGTGATGAAAATCTGACTACCAATCAAAACATTGAAATCTTTTCTGCTGTTTATTCTTTTATTAGAAGCACCCAGCGCTTTAACTAATGGACTAGCATACTCACTCCAGTCAATGTTGTTTTTTGTTTGTTTGAACTCCTTCTTCTTCTTTATTCCACTGTATTGAACATATTATTTCACCTTATTCTTCTTTATGCTTAATTTATTATTATCGTCTAAATATATCATGTAAAATTTATTTATATAATTATCGCCATTATGTGTAATCATTTTTGTTTATATTTTTGTAAAAGGGAAAGGACTTCACTAATGTTGTTATAACTTGTGTCCAATCCCATTTGCAACTTTTATGCAAATAAAATATGTTTAAACTAAACTAAACACCTAATGATGCATTTGTTGTCAAATCAAATGGAAATATATTTGAATGTTTTGTACAAACAACTATTATTGTTCCTCAAGAATTGAACTCGTGAGATTTATCGTAAATTTAAAGTGCACATGTAAGTTCAAACTAAGCTACGCTTCATTTTAAATACATGCCTGGTAATTATCTAACTCACCATATTGTCATTATCATGAAGAGCAATGCCTCTTGATTTAATCGTTAGACATTTTTTACCAGCAGACGGCACCCAAAAGGGATTGTCAAAGTTCTTGTTACAACTGAAAAGAAAATTGAAACAACTGAAAGTCATAATTTCCTAATCTTAAAAGCCCTCCACCAATAAAAGTTAACATGTCATCCAATGTTATATTTAACAGATCATCCAACATAAGATTTAACTGATGACCCAAAATACAATTGAGCAAGTCGTCAAATATAAAAAGAAACTGTATATAATCATGGATATATGAAAATTAAAATGTATATTATTGGTCAGTCTTCTTCAGCACGCCAGAGACAATACACCCTCAACTCCTGCATAAATACGTAAATAATAACTATTGCGTCATTACATGGACACCATACCATCTCCCCACATTTGATCCTATCAGTAATGCTCTGTGGAGAATATCATGACGTCATGGTGTTTATTGATATTCACATGTTGGATGTATAAACAATCTAGCAATGCTATTTTTCTTTTGGTCCACGTACCCAGGAAATGTCTTTTGTAAGTTCAAACATTTAAATTCAAAGTAATGTTTCCATTTTAAGATTTAAGCAAAATATAGTCTTCACATGACATGGACTGTACATGTTGAACGACTTCCACGTCCCAGTCAATTTATTGATTTTTTTATTGAGTTTCAATTCAATTGATGGCGTTGTATAAATGTTTAGAGAGTTCGGATGAGAAATATTTTCGTAAGATTTGTATTCAAACCCGATCTTCTGTTACAGTACATACATTAATGGCGATTTAATGGCTATTTCACTCAGTGTTTATAGAATTATATACATATATTTGTACAACTATTGCCATCAGAAAATTTGATTCTAAACAATCATAAAACTTTTGCTCAAGAATAGTTTGAAGATACCAAAGGGGTAATCATGCAGGGATTCGTAAATCGACAAATGAATTATTTCTACATTTATGTTGAAATATAATTATAGCAGTTAATGAAGTTGACTATACATTTTCATACATTTGGTCTTTCATAGAAAGTATGCAGATAAACTAATTAAGGGTCAATTGAAGTAATAATACTTTGCCATATTAATGACAGAAATCACTTGTCGAAAAAGATTTAAACAAGTATTTTTGATAAATGACAATACATTTATAAATTGGAAATTTGATGTGTAGAAATAATTTTTTTAAGAATAAAAGTGACACAGTGAAAACAAAATATATGATACAGAAAGGAAGACAAAATATTATTGGAAATAATACATTGTATACGTATTAGAAATTTGGATTTCTTAATCTCTGATCCTAACATTTATGTTCAGATTTCACTCATGTCTGACATTTTTGTGCATTTTGCGCTTCTATATTGTGGACTGTACATTGACAATGTTACCATTAAGATATTCGTTCCCATCTATGCAACTGTATCGGTGGTGGAATGGTTGATGTGCTCCTATCGAGTGTGGTACATCGTGGATTCGACCCCAGGTTGGGTCAAAACACAGACTGTAAATTTGGTATGTGTTGCTTTTGCACTAAGCACGCAGTATTAAGGAGAAAGAGCAAAGACTGGTTGGCTCAGAATCAGCACAATGTGTCCGAGTGGGGCGACAGGTCTATCTGCAGACTGTTGTTTCAGTGTGCTAGTACTATAAGAAATCCAACTAAAGAGTCTTGTTCTAGTAAGAAGCGAACCGCATCATCATCTCATTGAAAATTAACTTGTTCTCGCCATGCTATATACATATATATATATATAGCTGCTAATTTGGCGCTAGGCTACAATATCTCACTCGCATCTATGCCAGCGTTGATTCACTTACCTTTGACTTATTATATCCCATCCACACATTGGGTTTTCAGACGTCATACAATCTTCACAATGAGAGGATGTTCTACAATCTCCATTGTCAGCAACATTGGCAAGCTAGAACATATAGAAAACAAACTACATGTATTAATAATGCAAACTAGATTTTATGTAATTGATAAATACAAACCCGGCATTTGTCTAATCCAATACACATTCAGCTTCAGATCAATAAGATACCTTTGCATTTGCAGGTAATAATGTGTTGTCAAATGGAATATTGCTTTTAGAGGGAACAAACAAAACATATATACCAGTAAAATTTGTTTTGTTATAACAGATATAATTTCATTTGAGCAGACATATAAATTTGCACATTAGCAGCTATTATCCTTGATTATTTCGAACTCCAACCTTGCAGGAGTACACTTTTGCTATTGTCTGTATGTGTGTGTGTTGGGTTCGGATTTAAGATTAATCAATTTAATAAACATTGACAGCAACTATATTTTCTACTATTAATCAGGAGTTATGTTCTTGTTTTTTTATATATATATATATTCGATCTCATTGTAATATTTGTAACAGTTCAAAATGAATTGGTTCTCCAGGGACAATAAAAATAAAAACCAGGCTGCCTAAAAAACAAAATGATTTTTCCTTATTCTGATAATAACCAATTCTTAAAATATCATTTGGTAGAAAAGAAAGACGGGCAGAGGTATTCTCTGTTTTGTTGAACTACCAATGTGTCACTGGTTAACAGGATAAGTAATACATTGGTGGGATAGCACTTACATGTCACATGTCGACAGACATATACAGAGTGATATATAACGGATTGAAAGCAACAATAATGTGGTCAAAGGCCATTTGAGTTTTAACTATACTACATGTAAGTGTTTCAGCTTAATAATTTACCACATTATTGGTCATGGCATAGACATTTTCACCATCTCTCTTAATATCAATCACGGGAGATAACCACTGAACTATTTTAAAATCTCCAAGTAAAAAGGCATCGGTGTCATTGATAAAGATCTATAAATAGAAACAGTAAACTGTGTTTTAATTTGAAATGAGACTATATATGATACAATTTTTAATTTGCTAAAAATAATATCTGATCAAATATTTTTGTCAGTTGCAATAACATAGATATAACCTTCGTATTGGTGAATCCGTATCAATTCAATCTTTAATTGGACGGTGTTTGATATCTGCTAATTGACCCGGTGCATTACGTTTGCGCGCATTACCATTACGTTTGCGCGCAAAAACATTTATGTTTGCGCGCAGCCTTTACAGATAGAATTACAGGTAAATACAGGTAAATATGTCTTATTTATTATACTACAAATATAAACACGTTCCCTCTTCCGTTAGTCCCGTGCTCACCAACGAGGAGGGGGAAGTGGGATTTCGTTGTTAGTCTGCAACTCTAACACTTCCATGCAATTGTGAACTTCGTCTCTTGTTTTTGATAACGCTGGATATTCTTTTCGTCGCTGTCTATATATGGACATTGTTAAACTTTTGAGATTGTTTTCTTAAAAACACTCATCTTTAATACTTAGCAACTCGCAGCGGACCAGTTTAATGGGGCGTGTTGTAATATCGGATGCTGCTTTCCGCTTAGCATCTGCACGGATAGTCTGCTTCTGTATTTTGCTGGAATCGGATTCATGCATATGGTTGCAGTTTCCATTAATGATAGCAGAGGAATGTTCGTCTGTTTTAATTCTCCCTTTACAGTTTTTCACCATATTTCAAAACCCTATCTATTCGAAATGCAAATCCATCGTAAAGCAATTATTATTTTCCTTTACTCGTCTCAGACAATGTAAAATCCATATTTATGATCCAACTATATAAAGCTCAATGACATAAATTATGTTCACACCTCACCGATTTGTGAGTGAAAAGCGAACACTTCTCAAACTTGCGATCACAAACTGGTAAACCCCTATGGCCATCAATTTAAGATTACAGAATTAATTTTGTACAATTTTTTAATTATTAATTTTTTACCTGTATTTTACCTTTTTAGATAATTCGAGGAGGCGCGCAAACCTAACATGTCTTAATCCCCAAATGCGCGCAAACGTCATGCGCCCAATTGACCTATATTAGATATATGGTCGTCAATATAAGTGCAACTATAACATTAACTGTTGCGGAGTCAAACCATCAAGTTGCAGTGGAATTGTTCGGTTTTAACGATGCATAACAAGCGATATAAATCACTTTCACAGTCTACTATATAATTTCACAGCTATCATTAACTCCAATTTGCAGGCTACAATTTGAACTTGTGACCTCGAAGATGGTATAATAAAAATAGGAAACCCGTTAATTTTGACAAGTTGTGAATAAAATGTGTTACTTAATTTTACACACGATAATCTTATTTCTAAATAAAAATTTAATATATATTACGAAATGAACGATACAAAATAACTTGTGAAAAGCAAAAATATTTCAATCTAAAATTTAAAACGATTTCTACTCTACTATATAAAAAAGATTCTAAAAACGAAAATATTACGGCACTAATTAATCTAAAATTACTATTGTCTTCTGACCATTAACGATCAATATCAGCTAATACAAAAACACAAAACAATTATAAAATGTATCTCAAATATACACCAAATCAAGAACAAATATAGAAAAAACTAGAAACTTCTGGAAAGGCAGTAGTTACTTTACTTGTTAGTCTGTAGCTATGAACTTTATTAAGGGCTTGAAACAAATTCTACAACGTACATTGTATCTATAATTATAATGTAAGACGGTCAATTCTAAATTCCATAACTGTTATCCAGTTATTAAAAACAATATATACTTATCAGTTTTGTACTCTCATATTCCATAAATTTGTGGTTATTTGTTCATCTGACAGTATCATTAGTGAACTTACTTTGTGACATGAAATTAATGACAATTACTACATAAAGCGCGGTTTTCTTCCATATCTATTGATAAGAATATATACCAATTAGCATTACTTACTTTTCCTATGTGTCCTTTACTAGTACCCACGTATACTATAGCAAACACATCAACTATTATAGCATCTGTCAATTTTACAATATCACCTACAGTTGAATTCTGACTATAATATATAACATCACCCTTCATTGGTACATTTCCTTCCACTGAAGACAATGATTGCGGGCTACAGAACCCGTTTGTCATTTCTGAACAGTTCAAGATCTAAAATTACAATGTAGTATATTAAATATTTTCTATTGTGTGCTGACATATAGCTACTAAATATTAATCAGTGTATGAGTTCTTTTGCCACAAAGTTGTATGTGGCTCATGTGGCTCAGCAAGGCAAGTTATCAGTTACTTAACCCTCAATGTAACAAATCTGAGCTGGACCCAACAACAATATATATATATATAACGTCTAAAATGTAGGATAACACCAAGTACACAAAACAAAGTGATAAAGAATTAAACCCTCTGGTGAATGTCAAAATGTTCGTCTCACAGGTCGACGTTATCGATGTCAAATGTAATTTTAAACGTTCATAATTTATTTTACTTGTATAGTATCGTTATACTGTAACGATCCAACACCCAGCAATATTGATCGTTGATTTGGTTTTTCAGATGTATATTATTTTGTCATTTAAAATAAATGCATTGTTTCAACATTAAAATGCTCAATTAAAGTTTTATTAAAACAAAATGGCCTCATGACTCTGTAATGGCTGGTTGCAAAATTAAACTAAATTGAGATATACACACAATACAATGAAAATGATGTGTGTGACAATTGTGGTGTATCTAATTCATTAAAGGGGTTGAGAGGATGTCCGTAACTGCAGTTAGTGATTAACACCACAGATGCAACTAGTGGAGCAGAAACTGCTTACCCTTCCGGAGCACACGAGTTCACCCCCGGTTTTTAGTTGGGTTCGTGTTACTCGATCTTTAGTTTTATGTGTATGTTTTGTAGACCGTTGTTTGTCCTTTTGTACCTTTTCTTTTGGCCATTGTGGTGTCTGTTCTTCTTCGATATACGGATTCTGATTGCCCTTTGGTATATTCAAACTCTTCTTAGTGACATTGCAAGATGGCAGATTCATGAAATTTTTTCTTAAGATTAAAGCATTATCTAATGATTTTTAATTGTCCTATTAGATTTTGGAATTGTTCTGTGTAGTACTTTTTGTATTTCATTTTACTCTTCCTGTAGCTGCAGTAATAATCCGAAAGTTCTTACCATTTTCTACTTCAGTTTAGATATATAATCTGATCATAGGGAAATATCAATATTTTTTTAATGGCTATTATTTAATGTTAACGTTGAGACGTGATAAAGTTTGTCATTTGGTTTATAACAACTCTTAGATTTTCTCCATGTTCTGACATTTCATCCCATAATAAAACTGATATTTAACCGAATAATGCTGACAGTGACATGATAAAATTCAGCTTTACATAGAACGTGTTTCCAATGGACAACTCGATACAGCTTAAATTCCGTAATTGTAGACATTGTGTTTATCTGAAGATAGAAGTTGCAGTATTTTTATAGGATTTAATTTGATTTAAACATATTTTACTCATCATGTAGCAGAAATGTGATTGAATACTAGCTACAACAACATTGTTTTCAGAAAGGCGCGCTTAATTTAATATCTACGTTTTTATTGCTACTACTGAGTCAATGCCACTGTTGATGGATTATTGGTCCTGGGAGGTATCTTCCGCCCTGTAGTCAATGTTTTCGGCACTAAAATAGTTTATTAGATATATTTATTATTGAAATTTATATAAATAATATAATATTATCAAAACTAAGATTCTCCTCCCTCAGTCATAGGTGGCCGTAGCTGATTTTGTCTATCCTATTTATGCCCTTTGGTTTATTACTCCAGCATTTTTAAAGTTATTTGACTGTCCAATATTTCGATATTAAGCGTACCTGATGAAGATTATTCCAGAAACGCGTCAGGGGAGACAAGAGGAATCTTCAAAAGCCGTAAAAGTACAAACAATGCAATAGCTAAAAGAAAGAGGACGAAAACACAAATACTGGTCGACAAAATACTACACAAAAAACTAAAAATCTGAACGGATGCCAAGACATGTACTCCGAACGGGTAAGCAGCTCCTGCTCCGCAAGTGGGTGTTGTTGTGTTACTCTTGCAAAACAAATCGGGGAAAAGTCATTAAACATGAAAGGACAGATGTGTGACTATGACCAACGGAACATATTTGTGGTAATTAGTGACACATGTATTCCGTAGCGGTAAAAGACTACACCATAACCATTAAGTAGCCTTGGTTCAGTAGCTTATTGTCAGCAGTAACAATCTATCACGGAAAACTTATTAGGAACCACTGGTTGTGTAAAATCATATCGATTGAAAGACATGTACTGGAATAGAACTGGAAATTTCACAATGGAAACATTGCTATCATATCTTTAGTCATAAAATAATTAACCGTTAAAGTGTCATTCTTTCGTTGTCATCTCACCCTCTAAATGTTATATTTTAACCTTATCACATGGCAAATACACTAATATTAAATGCTAAATATTATGATAATATGATTCATATACAAATAAAGATTCTTTACTTTTGTATATTATATCTAATAAACCATGTCAGTACCAAAGCACCGAATGATATTCCCATGGACTTTTTAGTTGATCAGCAGAGGCATCAAAATTGTGAAATTATTAGAAAAGTTCTAAACAATAAACTGTATCTGTCATTTTCATACAGTGGACATGCAAGGAAAAAATCAAATATATTTTACGTTATTACAGATATTGAAAATAGTTTGAACATCTAATATAAAATGTAATAAATTGATCATATACATTGTAACATGTTCCCACGCTACTTCTCTAGAATGAAATTACGGTGTCGTATAGGATGAACATCTGGAATCAGATCCGGCAAGACTCCACGAGATAAATAAAATGTAATCTGACATTTTGTCATACATTACGTTGGAATATGAAAGCATTGTCTAAAAGGACAGTATATGACTACCAATCTCCCACACTGGGATTCTGTTTCACATATCCTGGTACAATCTGTGGAATAAGCCCTTCTCCTTCCAACATTATTATATATATATTCTAACAATCAATCTTGAAATATACTCACTATTTTGACATCTGCTAGTAATTGACATTCTTTTATTGTTTCGTTATAACACATGTTATACTCTGGTTTAAAGTGTTTCTTTTTCAGTTGTCTCATTGGACACCTCAGTCTTTCTATCCTTGAAATTGCATAATTATCGTAAAGTTTTGTAAACTTGCAAATAACACTGGCTGTACCATCAGTAAAAACCACTAATAAGTCATCATTCCAAAATATTAAATCTTGTGCTGTAGTAAAATTAACTCCATTGTGTGAACAGAAAATTGGTACATCCTCATATGCATTAAGGTCATCATTAAAAGTATTGGTATCTTTGCAGATTTTGCCAAGCTTTGATACAGTATGATTAAAAACAAAGAGAAAATATGTATACGTTCCGTTTCCAACAACAGTTCTGAAATTATAATTTAATTTATCTTTTTCCGTTTCGTCTAAGTAACTAACTCTGCCATTTCCTTTGACATTTTGGTTACTGAATTTGTCCTGGTAGTTTGATATTGCAAAACAGCCACGATGAAAAGGCGATTTTATGCAATCAGATGATGCTATTGTTACTACATTTTTAGGTCCATTAGTAGTTGTTGTATATCTTACTTGTGGCTTCTTAACCTTCACCTCGTCTGTGTAATATCCATCAACTATTGATAAGTTACTTCTATAACCAATGCATTCGGTTTTATACACTCCTTTGTAATCACATGATATCAATATGGTTTCTTTATTTTCTGTTTTATAAGGAGTTAACAACCAGTTACTTCCCCTCTTAGGTTTAACATTCACAATGCCCAAAGATGAATTTAATTGTATTAAGCTATTGTTGCCACCAATATAAACATAATCTGAGTTTACTGCGAAGTTTATAAACTCCTCTTTATAATTTGAGTATATCTTTTTACATTCATAAAAATTTGACATATATAGTACAACAATTTTCAGATTTAAAACCACTATATTCAAATTCATGGTTAACTCCCTTTCTTTATTTTAACTATAATAATATTGGATTATATGAATCTTTTATTCCTTTTGGTCTTGGTAAGCACAAGTGTCATCACGGTGTATGTATCGGGTTATTCCATTGTATCTTTATCGATACAGTTAATGCCAGAATGTTTTTTATCAATTTGTAGTCATTCGATCTTCAAAGGTGATAGATCAAAGATGTCTGTATCAAATTTTACTTCATTTGAAGTACAAATATGTTCTTATTATCTGTTGCTGCCTTTGTAGAAATGTCTTTTCATTAGTCCCTTTCACTATTACTGGTATGCATACAGTGTGGAAATTGAACTCTGAAAAGTAAAGAAATTGTATGTTTCTCTTCCCACTTTTAAAAGGAATGTGTATGTAGTAAAAATAAAGCAGGGATATACACTGAGATAGAGCGATAGGGTACGATTTCAATAATTCTGTACTGGACTATTGTCGAAGACAATGAAATGATGAACTAATCATTCAGTGTTTATTTTGTGTGTTATAGCCAATATTCGACATTTAGCTTTCGCAATGCATTTGCATTGTTAGTGTACCTAAAATTACACATCTAAAATATTATACAATTATTGACTTTTGTTGAGGTTAATAATCGAAATGAAAGTCAGTAATTGTTTTATTATATGAAACTGTTATTAATGTCCTCTGTATCATGTTTTATAAATTGGCATTAAACACTACGTGCGTTTTACTTGTAAATTTTAATGGTAACAAAGAAATATTTATGCATACTGCAAATATTAATTTAGAACGTTCCACAGGAGCTTTTGGAACGTTATAATAACCTCACGTGACGCTAAAATTAAAAGTAGAGTTTTTCCGATTTTAGAGTCACGTGAGGTTAATATCACGTTCCAAAGGTTCTTCTGGAACGATCACAATTAATATTTGCAGAAATTGAAGGCTTAGACAGTATTCATAAATTTTTACAATTTTTTTTAATAAAAAGATTGCGCTGTGTTCGGTAATTTTGTTATTACCCTTATTTCATATATCTCATTCAATATATGTTGTGATATAATAGATGAATAATAAACGAAAACTGTTTTGTCTCAATATGATGTAGCATCAAAGATGGGTTCAACATTTTGAGTTTGTGCTTATGGATTACAAAACAAATGGTGTTGAGTAAAAAGACTCCATTTTATTAAATAATTTGGCTATCCAATCTTTTGATTATGAACATATCTGAGAAAGTTTGTTCTGAAAATAGTACGTGCTTACTAAATTAGATATCTACATTTTTATTAACCAAAGGGAATTAAAATTGAATATTAGGAAGATGGCGCACGTGGTAGCGGGTTTTTCACGCTTCAATAACGTTCTTGTTATAGTCTAGTGTCAGAGCGTCAGAACCGCAGACGGTTTCACAGGCAAATTTGCAACTTGAATGTTCTCGCCGTCTTGCATGGATGATTCTAGGCAAGAGCAAGATGTTTCCTTTCAAGATATTCTAGTGGGTAATGTTAGGTAATGACAATACCATGTTAAGGTAAAAAATAGTCGATTGAAGTTAATATGTTTCCGGGATCAAATGTGTCAGTTTCTTCTCAAGGTAAGTAAATAAAATGAAGGCGGACTCTTTTATAATTGAAAGTACGAGGGGAAGTAAGTCTTCTTTATTCTAAATTTCTTGCACATTCTATTTAGGATATTGATATCAGGTAATCTCAATTTCGAGCACGACGGGGAACCCATATTTCCAGAGATTCTGATTTTTTAAGACAGATAAGCAATAAATTGAAATTGTGAAATCTGACGAAACCCTCTTACAGGTCACATGCAAATGACATACTTAGTGATTATAACGTCGGAACTTGAAAACTTAAAGGACACTCGTTGCTATATTCTGTTTTTATTTCTTTGCTTCTTTGCAAAGAACATTTATTCCATTGCTCTCATCTTCAGTTATGCATTCAAATCTGAAATATTACAGGTCGGTTGATTGTGTCAGCAGATGCCCCTTATCAAGGTCTCTTGCTTCAGTGCACACAAAATTAAAAAAAACAGCACTAATCTGCACACGAAGCGATTTGACTACGACGGGAACTGTCATATGTAAACTATTTGCCACCAGCATAAATCATCAACTGGAGACTTATGTGTCCGCAGTTCCAAATTTATATCTAAAGCGGTGGATGTCTGATCAATTCCTAGAGTAAACAATCTGGCATTTTGCTAACTATTTCTGTACTTGGTTCTACAGAGGTTCAAACCAGAAGAGCAAAGCAATATTTGCTATAGACCTTCTTCTACAGAAAATCTGCATTTCTCTTAACGATGGCCTTAAAGAGAGAAAAAATTGTTCCATGAATCTTGTAATTACATCTCTAGGTCACAAAGACTTCTATATAGAATGTATACGACGCGAAGTGATTAACCTTGAATTATTGGTGTAATGAACAACATATTTGCCATCTTTCTCTTTCATATAAAAATATTTATATTAACTGAAATATGGAATTAGTTTTGAAAGCTTTTAAAATATCATCTTTTCAACCAGTTGACACTATGATTTTGGTTAAATTTTGAAT
The DNA here is from genome assembly GCA_002080005.1 of Gigantidas platifrons. Classification (NCBI taxonomy): domain Eukaryota; kingdom Metazoa; phylum Mollusca; class Bivalvia; order Mytilida; family Modiolidae; genus Gigantidas; species Gigantidas platifrons. The sequence continues at coordinate 30,806 of MJUT01012148.1, forward strand.
AAATCATCTAATGGAAAAATATATCTCGGCATTCGTTAAAATGGATAGGCCATTGTGTTGTCTGTCCTCACGGCTCTGATTACCCCTTTAATATCTTTAAACTTTTCTTTCTATAAACACTATTTCAAATTATAGTTCCCGTCCCACCTTCCCTTCATTCCAGTTTCTTCACATGTCAATGTTAACAGGGGAATATATGAAGCTATTAGCAACAATGTATAGCCATATTTCCTGCAAAGGTACTCTTAGTTCCTGTTGGTGTACTGTCCCTGATGAAATTTCACTGTATATTGACGTTTGGGACATTGCTTTTCAACATATGTAGTGTTGCAACGCCAAAGCGTCGACGTCTCAGTTGGTAGCCCAACTCTATGGAAGTGAGAAGAAGACCCATTTACCTTAAGCTATGTTTTACCTTTGAAGCTTAATGAAGCTTGACATTATTTTTAACAGATTTGCTATCACCTGTTTACTTTGTATATCTTTACCTATGGAGTGATGGCATAGTGAGTGGGGTGTTGAATTTCACCCATAAAACAAAAAAGATACATGGACTACATAAAACTGATGAAATTTTATCATACATTAAATATATTTTGCGGGAGACTTCATAATTGTTTAAAAGTAATATGTCACGAACATTTAATGTTAAGGTTCAAGCACTGCTAAAAAGAACACAATAAAGACATGATATTTATACTGACTACGAAAAAACTGTTCATGATCTTAAGGATATCACCCTACACATGTATTTTAAATCTGTGAAACTTCTCTTTACAAATATGATTATGTTTCTTATGTAATATTAGCTGTTCTTTTTCCTCCTTTTCAAAGACCATATGCAATTTCCTTAGATCCGTGTCAACCCAAAATAAGTTTGAGATGGTTCATATGCCACGTACACCTGTGCATTGGACAGTATCAAGAAACATCGTGTTAATACATGGCCTTTCACATGATGTAGAAAATGAAAATGCACAGATGATATTTGTTTTTTTTTTATAAAATACTTTTTAATTCATATCTTATTGCTTCTACCCATTAAGATTAAAACAATTACAAGGTTTTTGTTCTAGTCATAGTACAAATTACATCTTATTTATATTTCTTGTTAAAATGTACCTTAGACATAAAGACAAGTCGGAGGGAAAATATTCGCCTTACTGCAGCAAAGTTCAAATCTAATTCTTGGCTCAATACCCTTTGGCGCTTACAAATGTACTGCTCCAATAATGAAACCTAATATTCAATAGTCACACAACAACTTTTTGCATAGCAAGTCGACCACTCCTCGGAAAATGAAACTTGGATTTAATACTAAATTAATGTCCATACTAGCATAACAGACAAAAGGATAATCAATGGTCTACAAAACACAACATAGAACACTAAAGATTGGAAGAACCCTACTAAAACTTAGGTGAACTCATGTGCATTGGAAGAGTAAGCAGTTTCAGTTCCTTTACTAGTATACGACACCCGTCATGTTACTGATTGATGGTTAAGTTGAAGTCATCACTTTGAAAACTGGTTGATTGACTCCATGACCTGGTAACCCATTACGGAATATCTTTGTCATAAATGACGACGGGTATGTTCCGTTTGTTGTAATCACAATCATCTCCTCATTCATGACTTATTACCGTGGTTGTTACAAGCTTATAACTGCTGCTCTTTCCAGATCACATGAGTTTACTTCCGGATTTTAGTGGGGTTCGCATTGCTCAATCTTTAGTTTTCTGTGTTGTGTTTATAGATATTTGTTTGCCCTTTTGTCCTTTTTGTGTTGGCCATTGCATTGCCTGTCCTTCTTCGAGTTAGGGATTTTGTTAACCCCTTTGTAATCTGCAAACTGTTCTTACTGCTAAGCGGCACAAACCCCATCTGATATGGAAATCGAGTTGGATAAATTAATCATGAAATCCATTCAAAACAAATGATAAATAAGTACATTTCATGGTTGATGTACCGTAATTATGGTTATATAATGCGCATTGGTGCATAATGTGCACCTCCTATTGCCCTTGAAAATCTCCAGAAAAAAAATAGTTCGTGTATATAATGCACATGGACATAAAAAAAAAATCGCCGTCGAAAATGTAAGAATTAAATATCAATCGTATATATTTTTCAGTCCTTGAGCATGTTTCATTTGCTGGTAGAATTTAATAACCATTTATCTCTTTTCATCTTTAATAAAGTTGCAAAATACGAAATGTTTTGGGTTTTATTGGCATTTTCATACAATGTTTTTATTATCCGGATGTTGTGTAATGAATTCCAAATCTAGTACAGCATCGGTAAATATAAGTTTAAATTCCGGATCTGAACGTATATTAACGCAGTTGATAGTTGAAGGTGACAGAAAATAATGATATAGAATAAATAAAGGCAAACAATTGTCACTTATTATGACACTGTTGAACATTGCTAAGCTTGTGAGGAGTTGTAGAAAATACGTTGTTTATTTAGTGATGAAATAGCATACATCAAAGAGCGCCGACAATCCGTTATTGTTTTGTATTTTTAAAATTGACCACATAATTAATGATCGTGAATGAACTACAAACAATGCATTTTATTTAGTGGTGAAATAGCATCCAAGCCATGCAATCATAACAGATTGTTGTAATTTTTTGCTAATCGGATTTAACTTCACCTGGGAGCAATCAAGCTAATTAGACTTGACATAATTGACAAATACATTTTCTTGTTTCCTTTCTTTTTATTTCAATCACTATAATCTTGTGTAAATACAGTTTGGCAGTCAAAATATACACTAAGTAATTGTGATATCTTTGATCTTCACACTACATACATTGAAATTATTGATTATTTTATTCATGGCTAGACAGACGTTTATATTTAGCTCAGTTTATTTTCGTATCTATCAAAGGTAAATATTTTATTTACAAGTACAAATCAAACCTGCACTAGACAGTTTTAATTCTTCAATAATTAAAACATAGTAGATGCACTTAATTATTTTGTGGAATAGTGTCCAAACAATTTAAGAAATATTTAACTTTGCATGTTGACAATAGTAAACAAAAAAACATGGCGGACATGTGATTTCCCGATCTGGGAGAGAGTGAAACACATTGTTCTTGTTTATAATGCGCACCCCTCCTACAAAATAAAGAATCTGGGCAAAATCCTGCGCATTATGCACCAGTAATTACTGTATTCAAATTAGAAACATAATCTAAGGGATGCATACATCAATACATAATTATACCAAGATGTATTGTCACCATGAATCCGTCAATAAAAAAAAGTATGCATAACACTCTGATGTTTTACATAGAAATAAAAAGGGCATATATAAGCATTTTAGCGTCTAGGAAAAAAAAAGGAATAATTCATGCAAAGACATTAAATGATATACGATTATAAATATTTAACATGTAACCCTAAAGAGCAGGTATTGTACAACTATTTTTTTTTATAAAAGCATAAAAATGTTGTAAACAACAGAAATAATAATATTCGCCAAAAATTGTATTTCTAATTTCTTTACTTTTATACTTACAACTTCTTTCATGCTATTGGTTGAAATTGTCATACACTGTTAACTCAGGAGGTCGAAGAACTAATTTTTCAATAAAAATCAGGTCAAACATAATAGTATATGCATTTATATAGTATTAATCCACAAACATTATATTTCTAATTTCTGTACTTCTTTTCACGCTTCTGAAATTGTTATTATACATGATTAAGCAAGGAAGTAGAAAGATGCAGTAATTTGATATTTAAAAATGATAATAAACATTTAATAACTACCTGTAGTTGTCCTATAACACAATACATGTAATACGACAGAGGTAAATTGTTTGTTGTGTTTAATAATTATTAACTATTCATGGGGTTTTTTTTTCTTTAAATAATGTTCCCTAGATATATGATAGTAATCATAGATGTCTATCATGGACATCATCCGACAGACCATAACATTATGTCGTTTTTGGTATAAGTACATGTATTAATAAAGGGGTCGTTGTGGTATCATCGTATGGTAGTTGGATTTACAACTACATGTGCACT
>MJUT01012148.1:48245-69175 GCA_002080005.1 Gigantidas platifrons
TTTTTTTTACTACCAAAAAATGAATTTGCTCTATAGTTTCATAATATTAAAGATTCTGGTGTATATATTTAATTATTTTTACAAACCCTTGAAATTCAATAGAAAAAGGTTGTCACACAAATTGTGTTACATTTCTGGCATTTTTGACAACATATTTCGATGAACATTTTTTCTGGAAAGAGATATTTCGATGATATTTTGTGGGCACCGGCATAAAATAATAACACACTGCCTGACATTGGCATAAGCAGCAATAAGATATAAAAATGCAAGGAGCACAGCTACGGAAAGGTAAAAGAAAAAGGAGTTTTTTTTAACTGGCAATATCCAATGTAAACAATCTTTGTCACCAAGAAGCTTGGAATTGAGGGAGAATTTTCAAACGCACAGATGATCAGGTATTTGAGAAGACCCCAGGCCTACACCCTTAATTCGAAGACAAAAACCAGATCCTGTTGCATTACATTTTAATTCTGTGAACCACTCAGTCAACGATTATGAAATAGTTGCTCTTGAAAAAATTTGTGGCGATCATATATATAGACAGACGATAGAAAATTTATGGATAAAAAAAATTACGGACTTACAAGCCGCACGGAATAAATACAAAAACGTGACGTTCTCGTTCCCGAAAATGTAATTGTGAATTGTGACGTTATTCATTGTGATTGTAAATGTTGCTACTAACGCATAATAAAGTTCCGCTGAAGAAGGCCGGCTTGACCGGTCGAACGCTCCGGATTTGAATTTAAGAGATTATGTTATATATATATATATATATATATGTATATATTATACTTTGCGTTTTTATTTTCCCTATTTGTCTTTGTTAGCACAGTCAGTAAATATTTTCGTATATGGACCGATCAATATTTTAGTATATGGACCGGCCCGATCAATAAATACTGTTTTCTTCCGGATTTTGTCCAAACTCGGTTTTGTCTTAGATATGCAATAACAAAAACATGTCGTCTGACAGATTTGTATGTATTGAGTATAATATAACAAATAGTTCATGGCACTTCGGGCCAAATGGCAGCATATGGACCGGTCTGTCATCCACAAAATAGTATATGGACCTCAGCTTCGCTTCGGTCCATATTGTAACGAATAGGGTGTAAGGCATATGAGATAATATTGTTTGTATGTATGTATATATGACACTTTTATTTATTCTTGTTACTCTGGCATATTTTCACTTTGTTCTTGTTGTTGTTGATACCGTGCCGTATTCCGGTGCCTTGAGTAACTGTCGCGACTGTGATATGATTGAATGAACAATATTCTTGTTTCAGGTATCGTGATCGCGAATATTTATTGTATGTAAATTGTTGTTATTTTATATGGGAAATATGTAGGGGGGCCTACGACAACTTCCCAATGTTTTGTTCTCCTTATAAACCTTGTGTCACATTCTCTTACCTATTTCATTCATTCATGTTAGGTTTATATATTGTACCTGTGCTTGGTTTTTGTAAGAGGAAGCTTTATTAAGCCCGTTTTTCCCTTTCATCTTGACATGACAATCTATGTTTATACTTTCCGCCATGAATCCTTTTGTGTAATTCATAGTGCGCATGTGTATCACCTCACACTTTGTGTGGCCCGGTTTGCGGCTCTGTTGACGGTTATAATTATTGTGGGAACTTCCGTAAGAACGGACCAATCAACGACGACGATTCACGCCACAACCGAAAGTGTGGAGTCTGCGTATATATATAAGGGCATCGTCTGCACACCACAGGAGCGAACATACCATAGACGGGGGCGAACCTATCAGACAGAAGCGAACATATCCTACGCCAGCGAACCTATCCCACAGAAAACTACCATTTTATACCAAAAGAGAAATCCAGATATCTGTACATTACCAGTACGTTTTCGTTTTATTTACACATACTTGACCTAGATGTTTTACTACGTTTTACTATGACTTTACGACGACTGACAATTCCAAAGGGGGGACCTCATATTGATTATTATCGCTCACGGGGAGGTTATTTTATTGTTGTACTTGAATATTTTATAATTTACACTTGAACGCAATACATTGCTTTGATTAAGAACCTATATAATTTTTGTTATAAATAAACTATTATCCTTTGGATAAAACCAGTGCCTTTAGACCAGCCATGCTACCAATGGTGTAAAGCTGCTACCAAGTTGTATGGATCGAGTTTGATAACCAAAACTCGCACACCGTACACAGAGCCCCCTTGGTTCAACATTTTGGTGGCAGCGGTGGGATTTCGTGTTTACACCCATTTAAAAAAAAATTAAACAATTTTGTAAATTTATTTTTATTGACATATTGTAAAACAAATATTTTTATCTAAACAATAAGTTAAAATGGATAACCACAGTTTCAATGAGTCAGAGTTAGAAATTCACAGTCCTTGTGACTCTCGAGCAGCCACACTTGAGAGGTCGTCACCATCAAAAGCACAGGGTCAGGGGGACAGTTCATTAAGAACACCACAGTCTGATAACTATCAGTCAACTAAACTTGAATTATTGCGTAGGCAATTGGAAAACACAAACAAGACTCTGTCAAATTGTGAGGCACGTTTAGACCATTTGAGTCAAAAGTTCGACAACCAGATGGACCAATTTAACCGCAGACTTGATAGTTATATGGAGTATTGTGATAAAAAGGTCAGCAACAATGAGGGAGATATAAGAGAACTAGACAATTTGGTGAACCAGATGCCCACATTTAGACACATGGAAACTTTGCTGGCAGCAAAATAGGATCATAAGATCTAACCATCAGTCTCCAACCAATGACAGTCCTCAACCTAGTGGCATTAATCAATACATGCATATGCATGCAACACCTCCATGCTGTGTACAGTCTAGCACACCAATGAATTTACCTACCACACATTCAGGCAATAGCTTCAGACCAGTATCTGTACCAGCAGTTGCTATTCAAACAAGTCGCCCTTGTCTTGAGCAAAATAATGTAGTAACCACTGGGTCTGATAACATAGATCTGCCAGGGACGTCTACATGTACGAGTATCAGTGCATATACCATGAAACCAAAACCAAATAACATGAATATAGGTTGTACCAAACCAAATAACTATGATGGAAAGTCTAGTTGGACAGATTACAAAGTCCATTTCGAAACTGTTTCTAAATTAAATCAATGGACTGACGAAATAAAAGCATTAAAATTAATTTCTTGCATGCAAGATTCAGCTTTATCCACTTTAGGGGAGATAGATACCAATAACATCCCTCATTTTGAAGAACTTATAAATATCTTGACCAAGCGATTTGCACCAGAAAACCAGACAGAACTATACAGGTCTCAAATTGATGCTAGAATTAGAAAAAAGGGTGAGACCCTACCTGAACTAGCCCAAGACATTAAACGACTTGTGAGGCTTGCATATCCAATTGCTCCAGTAGAAGTAAGAGACAGTCTGGCATATAGGAGTTTTAGAGACGCCTTAAATGACCAAGACCTAGAATGGGCAATTTGCCATGGTAATCGAGATACCGTTGATGAAGCTTTGCATCTTGGGCTGAAATGTGAAGCTTTTTACAATAGCAGAAAGAAACCTTTTCTAAGATACCAAAAAGTGGATAATGACACAGAGACTACAAAATTACCAAAAGTACCACCCTCTAAAACTAATACCTGTTCATACTGTCATACGAAGGGACATTTAATCCGAGATTGTTACAAAAGGAAAAGGGACCAAAGTAGCACCCTAGACCAATTAAGACATGGTGAAGAAACTAATGTCAGAAAGGGGCATAACTCTTTATACAACTCAAGACAGGGAAACTATTAGAAGCTGACAGTGCGGGTCAACTTTCAGCTGAGAATACAAATAAAATTAATAGACCCACTTTATCTCAAATGAAAGGAAATAAAAATGATGGATTATTTGTAAATGCCAAAATTCTTAATACAGAGGTACATTGTTTAATAGATACAGGCTCTACCATGAGTGTTTTACATACCACTGTGTTTGACCAATTACCAGGTCGATTGAAAAACCAATTATTTCCATACCATACTCACTTACGTATGGCGGATGGAAGTCCAGTTGTCCCTTTAGACATAGTTAAAGTACCCTTACAGATAGATAACCAAATCGTTTACCAAGAAATGTTGGTTGCAGATGTTGAAATACCAGCTGTCTTAGAAAATGATTGTATGACCAAGAATAAATGTGTAATAAACATTCTGTATGTTTGAATGACCAAACCATTGGGTTTATCTTGGAAAGTCAAGTACCAAGTTTTTTCAGAATCTCCCTTAGCCAAAAGGTGACCATACCTGCCTTGAGTGAGATAATCATAAAAGCAAACCCCATCAAGGCATTACCAGTTGGAACCAATGTAGTTTTTGATTCCACAGCGGAAGCCCTTCAAACCAAAGGCCTACTAGTTGCAAAGACCTTATGTGCTACCAATGCAGAAGGGTTACCATTGAGAATGATCAATGTTACTAATCAACCTCAGACCATATATAAAAATACATTTGCAGCAATGGCAGAAACCATCCCTGACCAAAATATAATCAACAAATTTACTTTGAGTACCCAGCATGCTGAAATTTCAGTTTTCAATGAAACCATGGAAAGGTGTAAAGACAATTTAACACCTGACCAACACAAGCGTGTCCTTGATTTATTTATGCAGAACAAAGATGTCTTCTCCCAGTCTAAATATGACATTGGCCTTACCCATGTAATACAACATAAAATAAATACAGGGAATGCAGCAGCTATAAAACAAGCACCCAGGCGAATACCATTAGCTCAAAGAAAAGAGGTGGAAGAGGAGATCGATAAAATGTTGGACAACAATGTTATAGTCCCCAATCAGTCTCCATGGGCAAGCCCAATAGTTGTGGTCAGAAAGAAAGACAACTCTATTCGTCTTTGCATCGATTATCGAAAGTTAAACCAAGTTACAGTGAAAGATTCATACCCTTTGCCTCGCATTGATGATTCCCTTGATGCCTTAAGAGGACATTCTTGGTTCAGCACTTTAGATTTAGTCATTGGTTATTACCAGTGTTCAGTCGACCCATAGGATGCCCCTAAAACTGCTTTTGTTACTTCAAGGGGTCTCTTTCAGTTTAACAGGATGCCTTTTGGTTTATCATGTGCCGGTACTACGTTTGAGCGCCTCATGGAGTATGTTCTTGCAGGTCTTCAGTGGGAGACATGCATAATCTACCTAGATGACATAATTGTGTTCTCTAGAACTTTTGAGGAGCATGTTACCAGGCTCCAACGTGTATTTGGTCGTATGAGAGATGCGGGATTAAAAATAGCTCCCAAGAAATGTTTCTTGTTCCAGACCAAAGTAACCTTCTTGGGTCATGTTGTAACCAATGAAGGAATATTACCTGATCCATCAAAGCTTGATGCGATAGAAACCTGGCCCACTCCTACCAATGTTAAAGATGTGAGAAGTTGGTTAGGAACCTGCAGTTATAATAGAAGATTTATCAAAGACTTTTCTAAAATTGCTAGACCCTTACACAGACTAACAGAGAAAAATGTCATTTTTAAATGGACACAGGAATGCGAAGATTCCTTTAATATATTAAAACATGCTTTGACCTCAAGTCCAATTTTAATATACCCATGTCTAGAAAAGGAGTTTATTTTAGACACTGATGCCAGTGGTACAGGAACAGGGGCTGTTCTTTCCCAGATTGGTGATGATGGAAGGGAGCATGCAATTGCTTACTATAGCAAATCACTGTCTAAACAACAACGCCAGTATTGCGTAACCAGGCGTGAACTCTTAGCCATCGTCCAGGCAGTTAGACATTTTCACCACTATTTATATGGGGTACCATTTCAAGTTAGAACTGACCATGGAGCCCTTACCTGGCTTCTTAACTTCAAAAACCCAGAGGGACAACTGGCACGGTGGTTAGAAGTGTTAGGAACATACAATTTCAACATAAAACATAGGGCAGGACTAAAACATGGCAATGCGGACGGTTTGTCCAGGAGACCATGTGTTGACTGTACTCATTGCGATAAGAGAGACGAAAATGAGATACGCTTAATAGACTCTCCTGCAACCAGATATATTAGTAAAGCAGGGAATGATGATACCGAAGACAGCGACCTATCAACCAATTGGGTTGAAAGTAAAACCACAAAAGAACTACAAGAAGACCAGTTAAATGACCCTGTTTTAAGGATAATCCATGAATGGTTGCAATCAAAGCAGAAACCAGCATGGGCAGATATTTCTCGCTTAAGTAAAGTGCATAAAACTTACTGGGGCCAGTGGGACTGACTTGTAGTTGTGGAAGGTGTACTTTATAGGAAATGGACCAATACCACCACCAATGAGGTCACCATGCAGTATATTTTACCTAATTTGTATAGAAACCAAGTTTTAGAACTTTTGCATAATGCCCAATTGGCAGCTGGGCACCTAGGTTTTAAGCGCACATTAGCCAGAGTTTAACATAGATTTTATTGGGCGAGTTACACAATGTTTGTTGAAAGATGGTGTAAACGTTGCAAGGAATGTCAGATTAGGAATCAGCCAAACCGTCGTACCAGGGGTAAAATGAAAACCTACGTTGTGGGAGAACCACTAGAAAGAATATCTTTAGACATCTTGGGTCCAGTATCCCAAACCTATAAGGGAAACAAGTACATTCTTGTTGTGACTGACTATTTCACCAGGTTTGCTGAGGTGTACAGTCTACCTGATATTGAGGCTACTACTGTAGCAGATAAATTGTTGACAGAATTTATTTGTCGCTATGGTCTACCCCTCCAAATACACACTGACCAAGGAGCACAGTTTACATCAAACATATTTACTGAGATGTGTAAAAGGTTACACATAAGTAAAACCAGGAACAGTCCATACCACCCCCAAAGTTCGGGTCTTGTTGAAAGACTTAACAGAACAATAGAAGATATGACTAGTAAATTTGTTTCTAAGAACCAAAAAGACTGGGATCTTTATTTACCCTATTTAATGATGGCGTATGGATCTTCTGTACATGATACCATGGGTGAAACACCATGTTTTATGATGATGGGTAGGGAACTTACACTTCCTATTGATCTTGTTTTTGGCAAGCATACCGTCCAAGAACCAAAGTCATTACCAGACTATGTAGAAGATTTTATTAACCGTATGGAAAAAGTCCATGAAGTTGTCAGGGATAGACTGATGAATTCAGCAGAACGTCAGAAAAGACGTTATGACATTTCATGTACATTCCCCAGTTTTAAAACTGGAGATGGAGTTTTGTTACAAGATAACAGAAAATTTAAGAGACGTTCTCCAAAATTTCAGATGAAATGGTGTGGACCATTTACTGTTACTGGTGTCTTGTCAAATGTCTTATATCAAATACAGGAAGGTCCAAGAAGTAAATCTAAAATCATCCATGTAAATAGGCTAAAACCATACCATGGGAACATGAAAAGGTGGTACCAACCCCCTGGGGAACCTGCCCTCAATACCAGAGGCGCCCAGAATAAGAAATAATAGACATAATTGACATGAAAATAGGACAGACAAGACTATTATATTTAATTATAGAATGATATAATTTGATGTGGATTTAGATGTCTATCTTAATCCATCATATTTATTAATGTTATATTTATTGTGTTATATTTACTAAGAAAGTGATGTGCATCAAAGTATGATGTGTATTTTGATACCAACCTACCAGAGATGCACGTACCTTGTTATGGTAGTGAAGGTTTATTTTATCTGGTTTATGAAGTTGAACCAGAACATCTATTTGTGGTCATGTTACCAGTGACATAATAGTATTATTTAGATGTACCTGTCAATACTAGGGAAAAAGCAAGAGGTTTTGATTTCCCCAACGGTCATTTTGGCTCATGACAAATATATATGCAGTGCTGATGATGCATTATGTTTTATGATAATCAAATTAAATGCGGCATAAGGAAGTGGAATTGTATTCTATAAATGACCATGATTATTTAGATATAGGAACCATGAAAATATGAGCAGTTGTTGTCCAGATGGTATCTGATTTATATATTTTTTAATTTGTGTGTAACAAACAAGGAAACTAAATTTTCCTTTACCATTGGTATTTTTTCAGAAATGAACCGATATGTCTACCCGTACCAATGTGAGGATTGTGGGAAGAGGTTTCCAAGAAAAAACCAACTTGGGGGACACACCAGGAGGACACATCCAACTGAAAGGGTCCAATGTAGGTGGTGCCACTACAGCCAGCCAGCTACAGATGCATACCGTGTTAGGAAACACGAGCTCATCCATCAGAAATACCTGAACTTAGAGCCCATGGCTACGACAAGCTATACCAGAGGTCAGGTAGAGTCAGTGGTGCAGGTTCCCGACATTGATGATAGCTGCAGGCAACTGATGCAGGATTTAGATGCAAGTATGCCTGATTTTGCTGACCTGCTGGGGACTGAGCCCCGTACACCATCACCGTTGAGGAACCTGATAGGAACATCAGCTGTAGCTAGTCCTCCCCCTGAAGCAGTCGTCCCCTCGGACCAGTTGTTCTCTAGGTATTTATCTCCGGTAACATCACCAGGAGGTACTTACTCTGATGAACCAGTGGAACCAGTTCCAACCAGTGTCACCAGCATTGCACCCCTGATCAAAGGAGCCGGCAGCCAGACCAGCACGCCAGAGATCAGTGCCACCAGCTGTCTAGGTAGTACACCAGTATCCAGTGGAACCCCTGGACATACCAGTGTACCAGTGCTTGACCTCTCCAGCAGACAGGTCAGTGTACCAGTGCTCGACCTCTCCAGCAGGCAAGCCAGTACACCAGTGACCAGTGCGGCGATGGCCACAGGAACCACAAGTCAGACCAGTGACTGCGCACAAGATCTTACTAGCAGTCAAGCTTTAGCTAGTATAACAGTGTCCAGAGCGGCAATGACCAGTAGAACCCCCGGTCAGACCAGTGTACCAGTCACCAGCAGTCCAATCAACGCACCAATGGACTTGACCAGAAAGGAACGTCTGTCAGAACCCAGTAAGTCCGTCAGTGAGACAGCATTCCAGGATGAACCCTTGGACTTATCCGTCAGGGGAAGACCCACTACCAGGGTCATCCCATCACAGGCATTCACCAATGTCATAGACTGTACCACTACCATATCCAGAGGATCATGGAATCCCATAAGCATAGAGATTGATCCAAGAGATATGAGTTACAACCACATGTGCCATGATCCAAGGTTGTTCTTTGCTGGAGCACCCTCCGCCTACATGGATCATCCTCTAGCCAGTACCCTTCAGGAGAAAGCCAACCTTTGCAAAAGGAACCAAAAATCTAAATACCAGAGGCGCTTGACCCCTGTTGGTGTTAGAACCATCATCAAAGAGGAAACATGTTAACTGCCGGACGGGACAATTTATGAACTGAGGGACATCTGGACTGCCAATTCAACCACCGAGGAGTAGGTCATTTTTTTTTGTAAGGTAATATGTTAGGTAGGTTTGTTATAAATAGGTGTCCTTTATTTTTAGTTCGAGGACGAACTCTTCTTCCCTGGGTGGGGGGTGGTGTAACGAATAGGGTGTAAGGCATAGGAGATAATATTGTTTGTATGTATGTATACATGTCGTCTGACAGATTTGTATGTATTGAGTATAATATAACAAATAGTTCATGGCACTTCGGGCCAAATGGCAGTTTATGGACCGGTCTGTCACCCACAAAATAGTATATGGACCTCAGCTTCGCTTCGGTCCATATTGTAACGAATAGGGTGTAAGACATAGGAGATAATATTGTTTGTATGTATGTATATATGACACTTTTATTTATTCTTGTTACTCTGGCATATTTTCACTTTGTTCTTGTTGTTGTTGATACCGTGCCGTATTCCGGTGCCTTGAGTAACTGTCGCGACTGTGATATGATTGAATGAACAATATTCTTGTTTCAGGTATCGTGATCGCGAATATTTATTGTATGTAAATTGTTGTTATTTTATATGGGAAATATGTAGTTAAGACAGAGTTCGTTCTCATTATTTGATCGAAAGCGGGGCCTACGACAACTTCCCAATGTTTTGTTCTCCTTATAGACCTTGTGTCACATTCTCTTACCTATTTCATTCATTCATGTTAGGTTTATATATTGTACCTGTGCTTGGTTTCTGTAAGAGTAAGCTTTATTAAGCCCGTTTAACCCTTTCATCTTGACATGACAAACTAGGTTTATACTTTCCGCCATGCATTCTTTTGTGTAATTCATAGTGCGCATGTGTATCACCTCACACTTTGTGTGGCCCGGTTTGCGGCCCTGTTGACGGTTATCATTATCGTGGGAACTTCCGTAAGAACGGACCAATCAACGACGACCATTCATGCCACAACCGAAAGTGTGGAGTCTCCGTATATATAAAAGGGCGTCGTCTGCACACCACAGGAGCGAACATACCATAGACGGGAGGGAACATACCATAGACGGGGGCGAACCTATCAGACAGAAGCGAACATATCCCACTCCAGCGAACCTATCCCACATAAAACTACCATTTTATACTAAAAGAGACATCCATATATCTGTACATTACCAGTACGTTTTCGTTTTATTTACACATACTTGACCTATATGTTTTACTACGTTTTACTATGACTTTACGATGACCGACAATTCCAAAGGGGGGACCTCATATTGATTATTATCGCCTCACGGGGAGGTTATTTTATTGTTGTACTTGAATATTATATAATTTACACTTGAACATAATAAATTGCTTTGATTAAGAAGCTATATAATTTTTGTTATAATAAACTTTTATCCTTTGGATAAAACCAGTGCCTTTAGACCAGCCATGCTACCAATGGTGTAAAACTGCTACCAAGTTATATAGATCGAGTTTGATAACCAAAACTCACACACCGTACACAGAGCCCCTAGGTTCAACAATATAACGTTTTGTGGGTGACATCCCGGTCCATAAACTGCCATATGGCCCTTTGTGCCATGAACTATTTGATAAATATAAGCTTGAATGGGCAGCCTTCGCTACAACAACATTGTACATGTATATCGGGATGTT
The DNA here is from genome assembly GCA_002080005.1 of Gigantidas platifrons. Lineage (NCBI taxonomy): Eukaryota > Metazoa > Mollusca > Bivalvia > Mytilida > Modiolidae > Gigantidas > Gigantidas platifrons. The sequence continues at coordinate 59,305 of MJUT01012148.1, forward strand.
TTCAAAAAATGTTAAACCAATTTGTGACCACCTTTCCTGTGACAGAGAAAATGATTCCTTTCGTACTGGCAAACTTTCAGGTAACAAATTAAAGAATTGTTTTCATATCATTTTGACTAATTATGACTTTGTTTTGTTTTTAATATATCTTTAGCATATTCCTTCTCCGAAGATGTACTTTTTTTTCTTTTCTTAATATATTAAACATTTTTTATTAGATTACATAATGACTTTTTTATTGGTGATATAAAATTAATTTACATATATCTGAAATATGAATTATTATACGTATATTATAGTGTTTTCTGGATTTCGTTTCAGCAAGGCGGGCCCCGGGTGACTCAATGAGTTAGGTAGTTGGATTACCTAACAACTCGTGCAAGCCTATCACCAATACGGCGTGCGTTCGCGCCCGGCTTTGTAAATTACAAAAAGGTGCACTCGACTCGCAGCCGCAAGTGATAAAGTTTCTTTCCCATGGTCGGTGGTTCTCTCTGGGTACTCCGGCTTCTTCCACCACTAAAACTGGTCACCATGATATAGCTGAACTATTGCTGACAGTGGCGTTAAGCATCACAAATCAATCATCTTTTCAGCAATGCAGTCTGATATTTGTCTTTAATATATATTCGTATATATCAGTAAGAGTTATCTTTCTTTGTTCAAATGATATGATTATTGAATATAAATGAATTAATAGGTAATTCCTTGTGATGATTCACCTGAAATAATGTTTTCTCAATAGATGAAAGACACAGGAAGTTTATTTACAACTCAAATGCATAAGAAGGGTCCGTCGTGGCCGTAATCGTATGGAAGTTGGATTAACAACTACCTATGCAATCAGTGTTTATCACTACTGATGTTGTGAGCTCGAATTTCGATCATGTCGAGGTGTACAACATTATGTGATAAAGTTTGTCAGTGACTTGCGACATGTCGGTGTTTTTTCTCCGATTCCTCCACCAATAAAACTGACCGCCATGATATAACTGAAATAATGTTGAAAGTGGCGCTAAACACCATAAAACCAACCAGTAAATATTCAAATTTATCAGTAACAGTTATATTTCTTTGTTCGAATACAGCCCATAGGTAATCCCATGTGATGATTGATTCAATTGAATAAAAACGAAGATATCAAGTTTAGTGCACACGACGCGTTTGCTAGAATAACCTTCACCATGTATGCTCAAAATCGACAGATTGGAAAGCCTAATAATTTAAAGCTATGATAGCAGTAAACAACACAGGATAGCCAAAATCTGCTATGGTCACCTATGAGTGATGGAGAACCTTAGTTCTAATAATACTTACATTATTTAGGAATTGTAATTTTCAATAATACATATATCTAATAAGCAATGTCAGTGCCGCCGATACATTGACTACTGGGCGGATGATACCCTCTGGGACTAATAGTCTACCAGCAGAGATATCGACCCAGTTATAGAAACATTGACTACTGGACGGATGATACCCTATGTGACCAATAGTCCACCAGCAGAGGTATCGACCCAGTAATAGTAATAAAAACGTAGATATAGGTTTCATCACTCTGAAAAGTACCAACACTTCTTGGGGATCAATAGCGGACTATTTCTAGCAAGTCGGTTGACTTCATATGCAGTAGTTCTCGAGTTAGTAGTTAGAAGTTAATCAGCCAGTCAGAAACCAGTGCAGCTATCTTGGATTTCTAATCGCTTCAAAAAGATAAAATTCTTCAGTGACTTCGCATGCAGTAGTTATGAAGAAGTTGAACATATGAAATGCTTACAATATACGGCCAAGACTGACAGATGGATACTGGACACTTTTCAATGAGAAAAGCTCAGATCTTGCATTGTTGTGATTAAAAATCAAGGTTTTGGTCAGAGCCTATATATCACTCCTCCATTCATTGCTATAATTGCTTTTTTATTATTCTGGCTTAATGTTATATGGGTTGTCACTACTAACTTGGTTCACAGTCACGGAATATCTATGCTACAAACGACAACCCATATGTTCCGTTTGTTGTCATCACAAATCCTTCCCTTCCTCATTCATGACTTATCACGGGGCTTGTAATCGGTGTGACACAACGGGTACCATTTGTGGAGCAGAAATCGTTAACCGTCCGGAGCACCTGAGCTCATCGTCGGGTTTTAGTGGGGTTCGTGTTGCTCAATCTTTAGTTTTCCACGTAGCATTTTGCATGTTATTGTTCATCCTTTTGCGGTTGCTTTACCATTGTATTGTCTGTTCATCTCCGACTAACGGCTTCTGGTTACTCTTTTTCGTATCTTCAAGCTTTTCTAACCCCGACATTTCTATTAAAATATATGTAGCAAGCCAGAGGCTGGACTCTTTTCTATATGCTTGTGGAGAAATTGTTATGCATTTGTTTTGTTCCTATGCGATGTAAGTAAATAAATAAATGTTTTCCGTTTTCATTATATTAATTGTGAAAAACTATTTATCGCATTCTTTATTGGAATGAACGGAACATTTCATAAATGTTATAAAGTCAATATAAATTGTTGACATAAGTATACATATACATCGGTAAATTGGTAAATTATATAAAATTAAATGTTACAGGTACATATAAAAACAACATTTTATGACATAATGAATATGTCTTGGTACTTAAACAACGAATGTGCATGCCTTGATACAAAATAATGAATATGTATACATGACTGTATTCAAATTATGTCTTCTAATGACTGCTTTTCGTATCTTTAAATTTTTCTTTCAATTATTATTACAACTCTTTCATTAAATTTTATTTCATTCTGAAATTATTAATTATACATTTAATTAAAATAATCATAATATTTAAAAAGAAAAAAAAAGGAAACATTATATATTTATGAATCAATGACCACGTGATCTCAGAAATGAACGATACCTGGCAGCATAAAGTACATGTACATATTCCCCTCGTGTTTATTTACAAATAATTATTTTCCTAATAACATATACAATATTAATAGCCCAAAGAGATATACAGTGAATATATAAAATGCTACAAAACAACAGTAACAACAAGGAACCAAGCTTCCGGTTCATGGAACTTCCGGTAGATGCAAATTAGATAACACAAAGATAAGAGAACAACCATTTAACTTCTAGGAAGAAGGTATGTTTTTTTTAATGCTGTCGCTAAATTATATGAAAAAAAATTCTTGACATGAAAGATAAAATTGATAAATAGTATAATTTGAAGAAAACAATTTTACCTATCTATCATGTCCAAAAACATTTTTTTCCGATGTTCATGCTGTGTGACAAACATTTTCTAGCAGAGAAAAAAAACAAAACCCTCCCCTTAATAAATTAAATGTTCGGTCCCTAAGCTGGTTGGAAGACATTCAAATGGGTAATCTACTAGCACCATATTATAGCACCGTAGCATTTTATTAATAAAATATATTCATTCAATATCATTTCATTCAAGACAGGATATAATTGAAATATTGTTGAAAGTGGTGTTCAACACCATATTCAAACCACCCAACCATTCAAGTCAGCGTGAAGATTCTTCTGGCATTCCTGCCTATTTAACTGTACAACATGGTCACCGGTAACATTTTTTTCTATTGTTACACTAAAAAAATATTTTCTTGAAGAATACAATAAGTTTTAAATATTATACATTAGTCACACTAATTATTAAAAAAAGAGAATAATTAAAATGTGCGTATAATAAATATTCATGCTTCCAGTATAGACTGCCAATTTCCCACTTTGATTCAAAAAATTTACGTTTTTACATGAGTTATTTCCCTTTATGGTCTCCTGTTGGACCCCTTTCATACAAAGTGAAAATCAATATACATGTATTTCGTTCCTATATATATATATATATATCTGTTCATAATTTTCACGTTGTAGCAACTTGCAAATTTCTATTTACTATTTACAAGGTACAAAAACCCACATATTATGACGAAATTTTACTCAAGTTCGCCGTTGTCCTTTCTGTCGCTATTTGGTAGAATGGCCGGGAACAGCTTTTTCAAATTAATTTGAGAATGGGTAAAAAGCTTATTTGACATAGCTTCCGTATGGCGAGTCAAGAAACCAAAGGCAATTCCATCAGTGGTAAAAGGTTCCATAACTCGTTTCGCACGTATATTACACACCTAAAAATATGAACATTGTATATACTGGTTACGGTGTTCTGATTGGCTGTTTTCCATTACGAGTACATAAATCATACCCAGGAGTTTTATACCGGAAGAAAATGGCCAATCCGATAATAAAACCCATACTATAGTTGAAAAAATATCTTAGGATAATTTGAGTATGAATCACCTACATGTATTTAGAAATACACTTAGCTGTTCATCCTTTAATGATAATGTATATTTAGTTTGGGTTCTATCAATTGATTTGTTTTTCAGTGTTCCATAGAAATAAGCACAGATGAGGAGAACTCTTATAACTAGTATATTCATGGCTGGTATCAGTGGGAAATTAAATAAATACTTATATGTAGCGATATTACTTATACAATTATTGACCTCATATGAAGGCAATAACTGTTTTATTATATCGAAATTACTCTAAGATGTTTATGACTTGCATGTATTGTTTTACAAAAGACAGCAAAATAATTTCCGGCATAGCACATACAATAATTGATCCGGACGGAATAAAAACCCGGATTGTCAACACACTTCCAATAGTTAGGGCCTGTAAAACGGGCTACAAACTATAGCTTCCTTCTACATTATACAAAAATGTACATGTTTGTGTTGTTCAATATGGTGTCTCCCTGGTCAGCAAATGTTCCTTAAAACATTTAATTTTTCTAATTTCTTTTATGTAGTAAAATATTGTGTAAGGTAAATTAACATAAATTGTAGCTGACCTAAAAATCGCTTATTTTAGATAATGTGCAAATTATAGGTTTGTCCAATAGATAAGCAAATATAAATATAATGCATATTTTGACGATTTTCACATGATCAGAATATAGCATTACATTTAACTTTTTATGACAAAAACAAGAAAAATGTTTGAATTTATTTGTAATTAATAATTGGCTAATCATGATAAGAAAGACAAACTTGAAGAAGTCGTATAATCAATTTTGTAAATACACGTAATATCACTATCAGAAAATCAATTGCCAGATTAACCTCTTGAAGTTGTAACACAGCCTAAGCTTTTAACATTGCCATGTTGCTAAGTATATCGCCACTTACAGGGATTACTTTTATATTGACAACTCGATTGGATGACGACATAAAAATGTAATTGCATATACTGTGGAAGTATTATTATTCGTGGAGTTCCAATTTTCGTTTAATTCGTTAATTCGTTGTTCACTAAAAACACAAAATATAATACAAAACGATATATAAAATTTCTATATTATTATTTTTTGTTTGTTTGTCAATTATGATTACACGAATTTAGGAATCCATGAATCAAAGAGGTTTTCCCAAAAGCACGAAAATTGGCATCCACGAATATAATAACTTTTTTAACGTTTCTTGGTACGAATTGTTTATTGACGTAAGCGACATCAGCCTGGATATTGAATTCTTCCAATTTATGGTTCAGTTGGTGTAATACTGTTACAAATTTGACTAATCCTATATCATGTACAATTTTGTTTTATATTGTTATTCTTGAACAGCATTTTTGTTAACGTTTCCTCGGTACAAATTTTTCATTGACGTAAGCGACATCAGCCTGGATATTGAACTTTTCCGGTTTATGGTTGAGTGGGTGTAATGCTGTTACAAATTTTACTAATCCTATATCATGTAAAGTTTTGTATAATTTTAATAGTTTTGGGTATTCGGCTCTTGATGGCCAAGTAGGAAACAAGTGATACTCTAACATAAATTGATTAAGATTTGCAAAAAAGTTATTTTGTAATAAATAGTCTATAACATCCCATTCGTATCCCTCCACGTCTATCTTCAAAACATCCAACTGCCTCTGTAAATACAGAAATACAATCTTTACTAAGACTGATATTAATATGTGCTAAAACACCAACAGATATAATTCATAGTAAACTAAAAAAATTGTTGACTCTTAAGTCCCTTGAATTTTGACACAGGGAGGTTGAGAGTTATGTAAAAACTATTGCATTTCATTAATATATTAATATACATTTATATAAAAACGTAGATATAAAATGTTGTGCTTTCAAACACTTTTAAATTATTTGGCTTTCCAACCTTTCGAATTTGAGCTTACATGATGAAGGTTATTTCAGAAACTCATCGTGGGCACTAAACTAGATATCTACGTTAATATTACTATGTCTGCCCAGTAGTTAATGTTTCGACACTGACATGGTTTATTATATATCTATTATATGAAATTTACAGTTCCTAAATAATGTAATTATTATTAAAAAGCAAGGTTCTCCTCCCACAGGCAGAGGTGATCTTAACAAATTTTAGCAGATTTTGGATATCCGGTATACGCCCTTTGATTCTCTTGCTCCCAGAATCTTTTATATTATCTGTCTTTCAGCGTACCTGATGAAGACATCGTGTGCACAACATATGAGGTGATCTTAGCAGAGTTTGGATATTCTCTTGCTCCCAGAATCTTTTATATTATTTGACTTTCAGCGTACCTGATGAAGACATCGTGCGCGCACAAAATTTGATATCCACGTTTTTATTGACATCGGTTGTCTTCTATGCGGGGTATTTAACACTCATAATCCCAGTTCATGTATGTGAATTAATGATGTGCAAGTTTTATTCTGTAGTTCTGCTTTTCCATTGTAATTGCATTGTTTTAAATTTTTCATCAGGAAAATCTCTGAATTATTGTTCGTTCGTACAATACAATACACTCTACTCACATTTTCACCAGTGGGGAATCATGTGTATGATAGCGTCATTAAGAGGGAAGATTCGGGCCCATAAAGCAAGCTTAATCCCGCCGATATTTATAGAAGTGTCAGTACCAAGCCAGAAAGTAAGCGGTCATGTATTTTTGCATTAGCGGTATCGATTTTGATTCTTTCTAAGATTTTTATATTAGACTTTAAAACTGTTATGACAGTATGATCTGCTTTGCTTATTTATTTTATTTGTGACTTACCCCTGTATGACCTAAATGTTTCATTATACTGTGTAAAGTCATCACGTTCCATGTTGAATTGTCTGTGACATACATGTCTGTACGTGGTGAAAACTGCTTCCTATCAATATGGCTTAGACCGATCGGATGGAAATGCACCGAGGTATTCCGAGTATGTTCTTTCATTTTCATACTGAAAATTTAAAAAAAAAGCCATAAATTGCCAAAAAAAATATTGTCTTTCATTTTCATACTGCAAATAGAAACAAATATAAATTGCCAAAACAAATCTAGAGGTTCATTGAATTATTGAAAAAACCCATAAATTATCGAAAAAATCTTCATGTACAACATACGACCTGGAAGGAATTGTCTGTTGATTGCCCTCAAGATGAGATACACTAAAAGCGTAAATATCTAATTTAGTGCTCCTGTACGCTCACAGTCATTAGATTGTAAAGCCAAATATAATTTAACAGTCTTTTAGTACAGGAAAACCAAAGACGGTAAACAGGACAGCCAAAAATCTTCTAAGAAAAGTTTGATGTTACCAACAGGCTAATCAGAAGCCTAATACCAAGGACAGATAGTACAATTTCCAAATGAACAAAGGACAAGCGGACAAGCGGACAAGCAATGATATACAAAACACTACAATAAAACTATAGATTGACCAACATGAGGTGCTCCGGAAGGATGAGCAGTTCCTGCTTCATTTGTTGAGGGGTGGAAGGAGGCAGAATTTAGGTAAAACACTTTCTATTTAGGAAAAAGCTTTGATGGTCAAAAATACGAACAAAGGGAACATATCATCGAGAGAATTCCTATTTTATAAATAATTTTACTTTGAATAATTGGGCTGGTTTGATCTACAAATCTAAAAAGGTTAAATTTTAATACCTTGGATCAAATGAGTGGACTTCACAGCCAAATTTAGCCATTTCATCGTCAAACCGGAAGTCAAAGGCAATTCTGCAAAAAAAAAATAAAGCTAAATATCGGTATCAAAAATTAAAAGAACGGAACTTTAAATAGTGTTATTATGTTAAAGAAAACAATAGAAGGATTCACAACCCTACAGACATTACGCAGTTATTTACCATTCATCGAAGTCACAATAAGGTCCTTTCCTCATTCATGACAAATCACTGAGTTCATAACAAAAGTAACACGACGGGCGTAACATGAGGATCAGGAACTGCTTACCCCTCCGGAGCTTCTGTGTCCGTCACTTTTTACATGTATTACTTGGGTTTGTGCAGTTCATGTTGTCAAATTTCGTTTTTGGTTCAGTGTCGCAATGTACTGTACGATTTCCGCGTAAAACGATGTTCGATTAGTCTTTGCTCCCAATTGTCTTATTAATATAATTTGTATTTATTTAGGCATACTGGTGTCCAACACGATTTCCATGACAGATGATGTAGTCGCACGACGGGTGTCACATGTGGAAAAGGAACTACTCACTCTTCTGGAACACCTGAGTTGGTCCCCGCTTCATAGTAGGATTCGTGTTGTTCGATCTTTATTTTTCTATGTAGTGTTTTGTATATCGTTGTTTCTCCTTTTTCTTTTGACCATTGTAGAGTCTGTCTTTCTATGATTTACGCCTTCTGATTACTCCTTGGTATCTTCAAACTTTGTTTACATCATTGAAATATAAAATAGAAGAATTCAGACCTGTTAATCTTGTAATGTGGGATTCAATCCTGGGACCTCTCGCATTGCAAGCTTACCCAAATGAATATACCAGACATGGAGGTTTAATCTTGTATTTCCTATCCAAGCACAGCCACCAATTTCCAACCAACTTGATCCTCTTACATCTGTATTCAAAGGGTCTCTTCTGTAGATCCCTGTTAGGAGGTAATAGAACATAATATATTTTGACACACACAGTGAAACATGCCTTTGGTGTCACCTCTATTAAGCAGTCACCTGTATTTAAAGGTCGCCTTTTCGAGTCTTATCATAATAATTTGATATGAATTGAACCTCTTTTAAAAGGTCACCTATCTGATAAAACCACTTTTTCTTTGTCTCAAAGGTGACCTCTTAATACCGGTTTGAATTTTGTTTAAACAAATACTCAGCACCTAACATTACATACCAGTAGACATAAAATTGCTTGTACACACTTATAAGTTAAACAGTTATACTTAACAATACAGTCAAACCTGCACATGCAGTCACCTCTATTAAGCAGTCACCTGTATTAAAAGGTCACATTTTTCTTATCCTGTCATAGAAAATTCAATATAAATTGAACCTCTTTTAAGAGGTCACCTTTCTTAAAAGGCCATTTTTCTTTGTCCCAAAAGTGACCTCTTAATACAGGTCTCACTATATATCCAACCAAAAAGAAGTCCCACTCAACTTGCCTTTTTGGACATACCGAACTATCAGGAGATAATCACGTATCAATTTCGTCGTGGGAATGAATCGAATCTCTTACGTTATAATATGAGTAGGTATGGCCTATAGAGAGGACGTTATTATTTGAAATTAAGTGATACTAAGAATACCTTTATACACCTAATGTTTATCATTAAACTGTAAACACTGTCATGTGGAATCTAGAGTACCCTTTACACTGTGATAGTTATTATTTAATATGGGAGCGAAGCTCCCAGGAGCAGAGATCGCTAGGCAAACAGGGGTTAGGGTCCACTACGAAGTTATGCAAGCGCCAATGGCGCGAGAGTTCGTACTAAAACTGTTCGTGCCATGGGTGAGAGTCTATTCTCAACAGTTAATTCTATACTATCAAAGAGGAAGGTCGCTAGGCAAAGAGGAAGGTCGATTGACGTCACCCAGC